>CM040756.1:24990095-25245853 GCA_022829145.1 Albula goreensis | reverse complement strand
CTTACGTTTTTTCAGATTCAGGACTAAACTGACTGCTCGCGTTTTCTACCCTTTAATCCATTCCTTTTGCCTTTTCCTTTGGTATCTACTGTGTGCAGGTGATGCCCAACCATTTCCAGTAGAAAACGCGAGGAGTCAGTTGAGTCCGAATCTGAAAAAACGTAAGCCGCGGACCTGAAAAAAGTGAAAAAAATCGGACCCCAAAAATCTTGATTTCTCTGCTGGAAATGGTTGGGCATCACCTGCACATAGTAGATACCAAAGGAAAAGGCAAAAGAATGGATTAAAGGGTAGAAAACGCGAGGAGTCAGTTGAGTCCGAATCTGAAAAAAACGTAAGCCGCGGACCTGAAAAAAGTGAAAAAATCGACCCCCAAAAATCTTGATTTCTCTGCTGGAAATGGTTGGGCATCACCTGCACATAGTAGATACCAAAGGAAAAGGCAAAAGGAATGGATTAAAGGGTAGAAAACGCGAGGAGTCAGTTGAGTCCGAATCTGAAAAAACGTAAGCCGCGGACCTGAAAAAAAGTGAAAAAATCGGACCCCCAAAAATCTTGATTTCTCTGCTGGAAATGGTTGGGCATCACCTGCACATAGTAGATACCAAAGGAAAAGGCAAAAGGAATGGATTAAAGGGTAGAAAACGCGAGGAGTCAGTTGAGTCCGAATCTGAAAAAACGTAAGCCGGACCTGAAAAAAGTGAAAAAATCGGACCCCAAAATCTTGATTTCTCGGAAATGGTTGGGCATCACCTGCACATAGTAGATACCAAAGGAAAAGGCAAAAGGAATGGATTAAAGGGTAGAAAATGCGAGGAGTCAGTTGAGTCCGAATCTGAAAAAACGTAAGCGGACCTGAAAAAGTGAAAAAAAAAATCGGACCCCCAAAAATCTTGATTTCTCTGCTGGAAATGGTTGGGCATCACCTGCACATAGTAGATACCAAAGGAAAAGGCAAAAGGAATGGATTAAAGGGTAGAAAACGCGAGGAGTCAGTTGAGTCCGAATCTGAAAAAAACGTAAGCCGCGGACCTGAAAAAAGTGAAAAAAATCGGACCCCCAAAATCTTGATTTCTCTGCTGGAAATGGTTGGGCATCACCTGCACATAGTAGATACCAAAGGAAAAGGCAAAAGGAATGGATTAAAGGGTAGAAAACGCGAGCAGTCAGTTGAGTCCGAATCTGAAAAAAAGTAAGCGGACCTGAAAAAAGTGAAAAAAAATCGACCCCCAAAAATCTTGATTTCTCTGCTGGAAATGGTTGGGCATCACCTGCACATAGTAGATACCAAAGGAAAAGGCAAAAGGAATGGATTAAAGGGTAGAAAACGCGAGCAGTCAGTTGAGTCCGAATCTGAAAAAAACGTAAGCCGCGGACCTGAAAAAAGTGAAAAAAATCGGACCCCAAAAATCTTGATTTCTCTGCTGGAAATGGTTGGGCATCACCTGCACATAGTAGATACCAAAGGAAAAGGCAAAAGGAATGGATTAAAGGGTAGAAAACGCGAGGAGTCAGTTGAGTCCGAATCTGAAAAAAACGTAAGCCGCGGACCTGAAAAAGTGAAAAAATCGGACCCCCAAAAATCTTGATTTCTCTGCTGGAAATGGTTGGGCATCACCTGCACATAGTAGATACCAAAGGAAAAGGCAAAAGGAATGGATTAAAGGGTAGAAAATGCGAGGAGTCAGTTGAGTCCGAATCTGAAAAAAACGTAAGCCGCGGACCTGAAAAAAGTGAAAAAATCGGACCCCAAAAATCTTGATTTCTCTGCTGGAAATGGTTGGGCATCACCTGCACATAGTAGATACCAAAGGAAAAGGCAAAAGGAATGGATTAAAGGGTAGAAAACGCGAGGAGTCAGTTGAGCCTGAATCTGAAAAAAACGTAAGCCGCGGACCTGAAAAAAGTGAAAAAATCGGACCCCAAAAATCTTGATTTCTCTGCTGGAAATGGTTGGGCATCACCTGCACATAGTAGATACCAAAGGAAAAGGCAAAAGGAATGGATTAAAGGGTAGAAAACGCGAGGAGTCAGTTGAGTCCGAATCTGAAAAAAAGTAAGCCGCGGACCTGAAAAAAGTGAAAAAATCGAACCCCCCAAAAATCTTGATTTCTCTGCTGGAAATGGTTGGGCATCACCTGCACATAGTAGATACCAAAGGAAAAGGCAAAAGGAATGGATTAAAGGGTAGAAAACGCGAGGAGTCAGTTGAGTCCTGAATCTGAAAAAACGTAAGCCGGACCTGAAAAAAGTGAAAAAAATCGGACCCCAAAAATCTTGATTTCTCTGCTGGAAATGGTTGGGCATCACCTGCACATAGTAGATACCAAAGGAAAAGGCAAAAGGAATGGATTAAAGGGTAGAAAACGCGAGCAGTCAGTTGAGTCCGAATCTGAAAAAAACGTAAGCCGCGGACCTGAAAAAAGTGAAAAAAATTTGATGCCCTAAAATTCTTGATTTCTCTGCTGGAAATGGTTGGGCATCACCTGCACATAGTAGATACCAAAGGAAAAGGCAAAAGGAATGGATTAAAGGGTAGAAAACGCGAGGAGTCAGTTGAGTCCGAATCTGAAAAAAAAACGTAAGCCGCGGACCTGAAAAAAGTGAAAAAATCGGACCCCCAAAATCTTGATTTCTCTGCTGGAAATGGTTGGGCATCACCTGCACATAGTAGATACCAAAGGAAAAGGCAAAAGGAATGGATTAAAGGGTAGAAAATGCGAGCAGTCAGTTGAGTCCGAATCTGAAAAAAAAAACGTAAGCCGGACCTGAAAAAAGTGAAAAAATCGGACCCCCAAAAATCTTGATTTCTCTGCTGGAAATGGTTGGGCATCACCTGCACATAGTAGATACCAAAGGAAAAGGCAAAAGGAATGGATTAAAGGGTAGAAAATGCGAGCAGTCAGTTGAGTCCGAATCTGAAAAAAAACGTAAGCCGCGGACCTGAAAAAAGTGAAAAAAATCGGACCCCAAAAATCTTGATTTCTCTGCTGGAAATGGTTGGGCATCACCTGCACATAGTAGATACCAAAGGAAAAGGCAAAAGGAATGGATTAAAGGGTAGAAAACGCGAGGAGTCAGTTGAGTCCTGAATCTGAAAAAAAAAGTAAGCCGCGGACCTGAAAAAAAGTGAAAAAAATCGGACCCCCAAAAATCTTGATTTCTCTGCTGGAAATGGTTGGGCATCACCTGCACATAGTAGATACCAAAGGAAAAGGCAAAAGGAATGGATTAAAGGGTAGAAAACGCGAGGAGTCAGTTGAGTCCGAATCTGAAAAAACGTAAGCCGCGGACCTGAAAAAAGTGAAAAAATCGGACCCCCAAAAATCTTGATTTCTCTGCTGGAAATGGTTGGGCATCACCTGCACATAGTAGATACCAAAGGAAAAGGCAAAAGGAAATGGATTAAAGGGTAGAAAACGCGAGAGTCAGTTGAGTCCGAATCTGAAAAAACGTAAGCCGCGGACCTGAAAAAAGTGAAAAAAATCGGACCCCCAAAAATCTTGATTTCTCTGCTGGAAATGGTTGGGCATCACCTGCACATAGTAGATACCAAAGGAAAAGGCAAAAGGAATGGATTAAAGGGTAGAAAACGCGAGCAGTCAGTTGAGTCCGAATCTGAAAAAACGTAAGCCGCGGACCTGAAAAAAGTGAAAAAATCGGACCCCAAAAATCTTGATTTCTCTGCTGGAAATGGTTGGGCATCACCTGCACATAGTAGATACCAAAGGAAAAGGCAAAAGGAATGGATTAAAGGGTAGAAAACGCGAGGAGTCAGTTGAGTCCGAATCTGAAAAAAAACGTAAGCCGCGGACCTGAAAAAAGTGAAAAAAATCGGACCCCCAAAATCTTGATTTCTCTGCTGGAAATGGTTGGGCATCACCTGCACATAGTAGATACCAAAGGAAAAGGCAAAAGGAATGGATTAAAGGGTAGAAAACGCGAGGAGTCAGTTGAGCCTGAATCTGAAAAAAACGTAAGCCGCGGACCTGAAAAAAGTGAAAAAATCGGACCCCCAAAAATCTTGATTTCTCTGCTGGAAATGGTTGGGCATCACCTGCACATAGTAGATACCAAAGGAAAAGGCAAAAGGAATGGATTAAAGGGTAGAAAACGCGAGGAGTCAGTTGAGTCCGAATCTGAAAAAACGTAAGCCGCGGACCTGAAAAAGTGAAAAAATCGGACCCCAAAAATCTTGATTTCTCTGCTGGAAATGGTTGGGCATCACCTGCACATAGTAGATACCAAAGGAAAAGGCAAAAGGAATGGATTAAAGGGTAGAAAATGCGAGCAGTCAGTTGAGTCCTGAATCTGAAAAAACGTAAGCCGCGGACCTGAAAAAAGTGAAAAAAATCGACCCCCCAAAAATCTTGATTTCTCTGCTGGAAATGGTTGGGCATCACCTGCACATAGTAGATACCAAAGGAAAAGGCAAAAGGAATGGATTAAAGGGTAGAAAACGCGAGGAGTCAGTTGAGTCCGAATCTGAAAAAAACGTAAGCCGCGGACCTGAAAAAAAAAAAAAATCGGACCCCCAAAAATCTTGATTTCTCTGCTGGAAATGGTTGGGCATCACCTGCACATAGTAGATACCAAAGGAAAAGGCAAAAGGAATGGATTAAAGGGTAGAAAAAGTCCGAATCTGAAAAAAAAAAATGGATGAAAAAAGTGAAAAAAATCGGACCCCCAAAAATCTTGATTTCTCTGCTGGAAATGGTTGGGCATCACCTGCACATAGTAGATACCAAAGGAAAAAAAAGGAATGGATTAAAGGGTAAAACGAGAGAGTCAGTTGAGCCTGAATCTGAAAAAAACGTAAGCCGCGGACCTGAAAAAAGTGAAAAAAATTGGATGCCCTAAAATTCTTGATTTCTCTGCTGGAAATGGTTGGGCATCACCTGCACATAGTAGATACCAAAGGAAAAGGCAAAAGGAATGGATTAAAGGGTAGAAAACGCGAGAGTCAGATGTGATTGAATCTGAAAAAAACGTAAGCCGCGGACCTGAAAAAAGTGAAAAAATCGGACCCCCAAAAATCTTGATTTCTCTGCTGGAAATGGTTGGGCATCACCTGCACATAGTAGATACCAAAGGAAAAGGCAAAAGGAATGGATTAAAGGGTAGAAAACGCGAGCAGTCAGTTGAGTCCGAATCTGAAAAAAAAACGTAAGCCGCGGACCTGAAAAAAGTGAAAAAAAAATCGACCCCCAAAAATCTTGATTTCTCTGCTGGAAATGGTTGGGCATCACCTGCACATAGTATACCAAAGGAAAAGGCAAAAGGAATGGATTAAAGGGTAGAAAACGCGAGGAGTCAGTTGAGTCCGATCTGAAATTTGAAAAAAAAGTAAGCCGCGGACCTGAAAAAAGTGAAAAAATCGGACCCCCAAAAATCTTGATTTCTCTGCTGGAAATGGTTGGGCATCACCTGCACATAGTAGATACCAAAGGAAAAGGCAAAAGGAATGGATTAAAGGGTAGAAAATGCGAGGAGTCAGTTGAGTCCGAATCTGAAAAAACGTAAGCCGCGGACCTGAAAAAAGTGAAAAAAATCGGACCCCCAAAAATCTTGATTTCTCTGCTGGAAATGGTTGGGCATCACCTGCACATAGTAGATACCAAAGGAAAAGGCAAAAGGAATGGATTAAAGGGTAGAAAACGCGAGGAGTCAGTTGAGCCTGAATCTGAAAAAACGTAAGCCGCGGACCTGAAAAAAGTGAAAAAAATCGGACCCCCAAAAATCTTGATTTCTCTGCTGGAAATGGTTGGGCATCACCTGCACATAGTAGATACCAAAGGAAAAGGCAAAAGGAATGATTAAAGGGTAGAAAATGCGAGGAGTCAGTTGAGTCCGAATCTGAAAAAAAAAAATAAGCCGCGGACCTGAAAAAAGTGAAAAAATCGGACCCCCAAAAATCTTGATTTCTCTGCTGGAAATGGTTGGGCATCACCTGCACATAGTAGATACCAAAGGAAAAGGCAAAAGGAATGGATTAAAGGGTAGAAAACGCGAGGAGTCAGTTGAGCCTGAATCTGAAAAAAACGTAAGCCGCGGACCTGAAAAAAGTGAAAAAAATCGGACCCACCCAAAATCTTGATTTCTCTGCTGGAAATGGTTGGGCATCACCTGCACATAGTAGATACCAAAGGAAAAGGCAAAAGGAATGGATTAAAGGGTAGAAAATGCGAGGAGTCAGTTGAGTCCGAATCTGAAAAAAAAAAAAGTAAGCCGCGGACCTGAAAAAAGTGAAAAAAATCGGACCCCCTAAAATTTTGATTTCTCTGCTGGAAATGGTTGGGCATCACCTGCACATAGTAGATACCAAAGGAAAAGGCAAAAGGAATGGATTAAAGGGTAGAAAACGCGAGGAGTCAGTTGAGTCCGAATCTGAAAAAACGTAAGCCGGACCTGAAAAAAGTGAAAAAAAAATCGGACCCCCAAAAATCTTGATTTCTCTGCTGGAAATGGTTGGGCATCACCTGCACATAGTAGATACCAAAGGAAAAGGCAAAAGGAATGGATTAAAGGGTAGAAAATGCGAGGAGTCAGTTGAGCCTGAATCTGAAAAAACGTAAGCCGGGACCTGAAAAAAGTGAAAAAATCGGACCCCCAAAATCTTGATTTCTCTGCTGGAAATGGTTGGGCATCACCTGCACATAGTAGATACCAAAGGAAAAGGCAAAAGGAATGGATTAAAGGGTAGAAAACGCGAGGAGTCAGTTGAGCCTGAATCTGAAAAAAACGTAAGCCGCGGACCTGAAAAAAGTGAAAAAATCGGACCCCCAAAAATCTTGATTTCTCTGCTGGAAATGGTTGGGCATCACCTGCACATAGTAGATACCAAAGGAAAAGGCAAAGGAATGGATTAAAGGGAAAAAACGAGGAGTCAGTTGAGTCCGAATCTGAAAAAAACTTAAGCCGCGGACCTGAAAAAAGTGAAAAAATCGGACCCCCCAAAAATCTTGATTTCTCTGCTGGAAATGGTTGGGCATCACCTGCACATAGTAGATACCAAAGGAAAAGGCAAAAGGAATGGATTAAAGGGTAGAAAACGCGAGCAGTCAGTTGAGACTGAATCTGAAAAAAACGTAAGCCGCGGACCTGAAAAAAGTGAAAAAAATCGGACCCCCAAAAATCTTGATTTCTCTGCTGGAAATGGTTGGGCATCACCTGCACATAGATACCAAAAGGAAAAGGCAAAAGGAATGGATTAAAGGGTAGAAAATGCGAGGAGTCAGTTGAGTCCGAATCTGAAAAAAACGTAAGCCGCGGACCTGAAAAAAGTGAAAAAAATCGGACCCCCAAAAATCTTGATTTCTCTGCTGGAAATGGTTGGGCATCACAAAAGGCAAAAGGAATGGATTAAAGGGGAAAAAATGCGAGCAGTCAGTTGAGTCCGAATCTGAAAAAACGTAAGCCGCGGACCTGAAAAAAGTGAAAAAAATTTGATGCCCTAAAATTCTTGATTTCTCTGGAAATGGTTGGGCATCACCTGCACATAGTAGATACCAAAGGAAAAGGCAAAAGGAATGGATTAAAGGGTAGAAAACGCGAGTCAGTTGAGTCCGAATCTGAAAAAAAAACGTAAAGCGCGGACCTGACCTGAAAAAAGTGAAAAAAATCGGACCCCCAAAATCTTGATTTCTCTGCTGGAAATGGTTGGGCATCACCTGCACATAGTAGATACCAAAGGAAAAGGCAAAAGGAATGGATTAAAGGGTAGAAAACGCGAGGAGTCAGTTGAGTCCGAATCTGAAAAAAAAACGTAAGCCGGGACCTGAAAAAAGTGAAAAAATCGGACCCCCAAAATCTTGATTTCTCTGCTGGAAATGGTTGGGCATCACCTGCACATAGTAGATACCAAAGGAAAAGGCAAAGGAATGGATTAAAGGGTAGAAAACGCGAGCAGTCAGTTGAGTCCGAATCTGAAAAAAACGTAAGCCGCGGACCTGAAAAAAGTGAAAAAATCGGACCCCCAAAAATCTTGATTTCTCTGCTGGAAATGGTTGGGCATCACCTGCACATAGTAGATACCAAAGGAAAAGGCAAAAGGAATGGATTAAAGGGTAGAAAACGCGAGGAGTCAGTTGAGTCCGAATCTGAAAAAAACGTAAGCCGCGGACCTGAAAAAAGTGAAAAAAATCGGACCCCCAAAAATCTTGATTTCTCTGCTGGAAATGGTTGGGCATCACCTGCACATAGTAGATACCAAAGGAAAAGGCAAAAGGAATGGATTAAAGGGTAGAAAACGCGAGGAGTCAGTTGAGCCTGAATCTGAAAAAAACGTAAGCCGCGGACCTGAAAAAAGTGAAAAAATCGGACCCCCAAAAATCTTGATTTCTCTGCTGGAAATGGTTGGGCATCACCTGCACATAGTAGATACCAAAGGAAAAGGCAAAAGGAATGGATTAAAGGGTAGAAAACGCGAGAGTCAGTTGAGTCCGATCTGAAAAAACGTAAGCCGCGGACCTGAAAAAAGTGAAAAAATCGGACCCCCCAAAAATCTTGATTTCTCTGCTGGAAATGGTTGGGCATCACCTGCACATAGTAGATACCAAAGGAAAAGGCAAAAGGAATGGATTAAAGGGTAGAAAATGCGAGGAGTCAGTTGAGTCCGAATCTGAAAAAACGTAAGCGGACCTGAAAAAAGTGAAAAAAATCGGACCCCCAAAATCTTGATTTCTCTGCTGGAAATGGTTGGGCATCACCTGCACATAGTAGATACCAAAGGAAAAGGCAAAAGGAATGGATTAAAGGGTAGAAAACGCGAGGAGTCAGTTGAGTCCGATCTGAAAAAAACGTAAGCCGCGGACCTGAAAAAAGTGAAAAAATCGGACCCCCCAAAAATCTTGATTTCTCTGCTGGAAATGGTTGGGCATCACCTGCACATAGTAGATAGATACAAAGGAAAAGGCAAAAGGAATGGATTAAAGGGTAGAAAACGCGAGGAGTCAGTTGAGCCTGAATCTGAAAAAAACGTAAGCCGCGGACCTGAAAAAAGTGAAAAAAATCGGACCCCCAAAATCTTGATTTCTCTGCTGGAAATGGTTGGGCATCACCTGCACATAGTAGATACCAAAGGAAAAGGCAAAAGGAATGGATTAAAGGGTAGAAAATGCGAGCAGTCAGTTGAGTCCGAATCTGAAAAAAAACGTAAGCCGCGGACCTGAAAAAAGTGAAAAAATCGGACCCCAAAAATCTTGATTTCTCTGCTGGAAATGGTTGGGCATCACCTGCACATAGTAGATACCAAAGGAAAAGGCAAAAGAATGGATTAAAGGGTAGAAAACGAGAGTCAGTTGAGTCTGAATCTGAAAAAAACGTAAGCCGCGGACCTGAAAAAAAGTGAAAAAAATCGGACCCCCAAAAATCTTGATTTCTCTGCTGGAAATGGTTGGGCATCACCTGCACATAGTAGATACCAAAGGAAAAGGCAAAAGGAATGGATTAAAGGGTAGAAAACGCGAGCAGTCAGTTGAGTCCGAATCTGAAAAAACGTAAGCCGGACCTGAAAAAGTGAAAAAAATCGGACCCCCAAAAATCTTGATTTCTCTGCTGGAAATGGTTGGGCATCACCTGCACATAGTAGATACCAAAGGAAAAGGCAAAAGGAATGGATTAAAGGGTAGAAAATGCGAGGAGTCAGTTGAGTCCGAATCTGAAAAAAACGTAAGCCGCGGACCTGAAAAAGTGAAAAAATCGAACCCCCCAAAAATCTTGATTTCTCTGCTGGAAATGGTTGGGCATCACCTGCACATAGTAGATACCAAAGGAAAAGGCAAAAGGAATGGATTAAAGGGTAGAAAATGCGAGGAGTCAGTTGAGCCTGAATCTGAAAAAAACGTAAGCCGCGGACCTGAAAAAAGTGAAAAAAATCGGACCCCCAAAAAAATCTTGATTTCTCTGCTGGAAATGGTTGGGCATCACCTGCACATAGTAGATACCAAAGGAAAAGGCAAAAGGAATGGATTAAAGGGTAGAAAACGCGAGGAGTCAGTTGAGTCCGATCTGAAAAAAACGTAAGCGGACCTGAAAAAAGTGAAAAAAATCGGACCCCAAAAATCTTGATTTCTCTGCTGGAAATGGTTGGGCATCACCTGCACATAGTAGATACCAAAGGAAAAGGCAAAAGGAATGGATTAAAGGGTAGAAAATGCGAGCAGTCAGTTGAGTCCGAATCTGAAAAAAAACGTAAGCCGCGGACCTGAAAAAAGTGAAAAAAAATCGGACCCCCAAAAATTCTTGATTTCTCTGCTGGAAATGGTTGGGCATCACCTGCACATAGTAGATACCAAAGGAAAAGGCAAAAGGAATGGATTAAAGGGTAGAAAACGAGAGGAGTCAGTTGAGTCCGAATCTGAAAAAAAAACGTAAGCCGCGGACCTGAAAAAAGTGAAAAAATCGGACCCCCAAAAATCTTGATTTCTCTGCTGGAAATGGTTGGGCATCACCTGCACATAGTAGATACCAAAGGAAAAGGCAAAAGGAATGGATTAAAGGGTAGAAAATGCGAGGAGTCAGTTGAGACCGAATCTGAAAAAACGTAAGCCGCGGACCTGAAAAAAAAAAAAATCGGACCCCCCAAAAATCTTGATTTCTCTGCTGGAAATGGTTGGGCATCACCTGCACATAGTAGATACCAAAGGAAAAGGCAAAAGGAATGGATTAAAGGGTAGAAAATGCGAGGAGTCAGTTGAGTCCGAATCTGAAAAAAACGTAAGCCGCGGACCTGAAAAAAGTGAAAAAAATCGGACCCCCAAAAATCTTGATTTCTCTGCTGGAAATGGTTGGGCATCACCTGCACATAGTAGATACCAAAGGAAAAGGCAAAAGGAATGGATTAAAGGGTAGAAAACGAGGAGTCAGTTGAGTCCGAATCTGAAAAAAAACGTAAGCCGCGGACCTGAAAAAAGTGAAAAAATCGGACCCCCAAAAATCTTGATTTCTCTGCTGGAAATGGTTGGGCATCACCTGCACATAGTAGATACCAAAGGAAAAGGCAAAAGGAATGGATTAAAGGGTAGAAAACGCGAGGAGTCAGTTGAGTCCGAATCTGAAAAAAAACGTAAGCCGCGGACCTGAAAAAAGTGAAAAAATCGGACCCCCAAAAATCTTGATTTCTCTGCTGGAAATGGTTGGGCATCACCTGCACATAGTAGATACCAAAGGAAAAGGCAAAAGGAATGGATTAAAGGGTAGAAAATGCGAGGAGTCAGTTGAGTCCGAATCTGAAAAAACGTAAGCATGGACCTGAAAAAAGTGAAAAAAATCGGACCCCCAAAAAAATCTTGATTTCTCTGCTGGAAATGGTTGGGCATCACCTGCACATAGTAGATACCAAAGGAAAAGGCAAAAGGAATGGATTAAAGGGTAGAAAATGCGAGCAGTCAGTTGAGTCCGAATCTGAAAAAACGTAAGCCGCGGACCTGAAAAAGTGAAAAAATCGGACCCCCCAAAAATCTTGATTTCTCTGCTGGAAATGGTTGGGCATCACCTGCACATAGTAGATACCAAAGGAAAAGGCAAAAGGAATGGATTAAAGGGTAGAAAACGCGAGGAGTCAGTTGAGTCCGAATCTGAAAAAACGTAAGCCGCGGACCTGAAAAAAGTGAAAAAAAAAAAATCGGACCCCCAAAAATCTTGATTTCTCTGCTGGAAATGGTTGGGCATCACCTGCACATAGTAGATACCAAAGGAAAAGGCAAAAGGAATGGATTAAAGGGTAGAAAATGCGAGGAGTCAGTTGAGTCCGAATCTGAAAAAAAACGTAAGCCGCGGACCTGAAAAAAGAAAAAAATCGGACCCAAAAAATCTTGATTTCTCTGCTGGAAATGGTTGGGCATCACCTGCACATAGTAGATACCAAAGGAAAAGGCAAAAGGAATGGATTAAAGGGTAGAAAATGCGAGGAGTCAGTTGAGTGAATCTGAAAAAACGTAAGTAAGCGACCTGAAAAAAGTGAAAAATCGGACCCCCAAAAATCTTGATTTCTCTGCTGGAAATGGTTGGGCATCACCTGCACATAGTAGATACCAAAGGAAAAGGCAAAAGGAATGGATTAAAGGGTAGAAAACGAGGAGTCAGTTGAGTCCGAATCTGAAAAAAAAAACGTAAGCCGCGGACCTGAAAAAAAAAAAAAAAATCGACCCCCCAAAAATCTTGATTTCTCTGCTGGAAATGGTTGGGCATCACCTGCACATAGTAGATACCAAAGGAAAAGGCAAAAGGAATGGATTAAAGGGTAAAAAACGCGAGAGTCAGTTGAGTCCGAATCTGAAAAAAAAACGTAAGCCGCGGACCTGAAAAAAGTGAAAAAATCGGACCCCAAAAATCTTGATTTCTCTGCTGGAAATGGTTGGGCATCACCTGCACATAGTAGATACCAAAGGAAAAGGCAAAAGAATGGATTAAAGGGTAGAAAACGCGAGAGTCAGTTGAGTCCGAATCTGAAAAAACGTAAGCCGCGGACCTGAAAAAAGTGAAAAAATCGGACCCCCAAAAATCTTGATTTCTCTGCTGGAAATGGTTGGGCATCACCTGCACATAGTAGATACCAAAGGAAAAGGCAAAAGGAATGGATTAAAGGGTAGAAAATGCGAGGAGTCAGTTGAGTCCGAATCTGAAAAAAACGTAAGCCGCGGACCTGAAAAAAGTGAAAAAAATCGGACCCCCAAAAATCTTGATTTCTCTGCTGGAAATGGTTGGGCATCACCTGCACATAGTAGATACCAAAGGAAAAGGCAAAAGGAATGGATTAAAGGGTAGAAAATGCGAGCAGTCAGTTGAGTCCGAATCTGAAAAAACGTAAGCCGCGGACCTGAAAAAAGTGAAAAAATCGGACCCCAAAAATCTTGATTTCTCTGCTGGAAATGGTTGGGCATCACCTGCACATAGTAGATACCAAAGGAAAAGGCAAAAGGAATGGATTAAAGGGTAGAAAACGCGAGGAGTCAGTTGAGTCCGAATCTGAAAAAAACGTAAGCCGCGGACCTGAAAAAAGTGAAAAAATCGGACCCCCAAAAATCTTGATTTCTCTGCTGGAAAATGGTTGGGCATCACCTGCACATAGTAGATACCAAAGGAAAAGGCAAAAGGAATGGATTAAAGGGTAGAAAACGCGAGGAGTCAGTTGAGTCCGAATCTGAAAAAAAAAAGAAGCAAAAAAAAGTGAAAAAATCGGACCCACCAAAAATCTTGATTTCTCTGCTGGAAATGGTTGGGCATCACCTGCACATAGTAGATACCAAAGGAAAAGGCAAAAGGAATGGATTAAAGGGTAAAAACGCCCTGAATCTGAAAAAACGTAAGCCCTGAAAAAAGTGAAAAAAATCGGACCCCAAAAATCTTGATTTCTCTGCTGGAAATGGTTGGGCATCACCTGCACATAGTAGATACCAAAGGAAAAGGCAAAAGGAATGGATTAAAGGGTAGAAAACGCGAGTCAGTTGAGTCCGATCTGAAAAAACGTAAGCCGCGGACCTGAAAAAAGTGAAAAAAATCGGACCCCCCAAAAATCTTGATTTCTCTGCTGGAAATGGTTGGGCATCACCTGCACATAGTAGATACCAAAGGAAAAGGCAAAAGGAATGGATTAAAGGGTAGAAAACGCGAGGAGTCAGTTGAGTCCGAATCTGAAAAAAACGTAAGCCGCGGACCTGAAAAAAGTGAAAAAAATCGGACCCCCAAAAATCTTGATTTCTCTGCTGGAAATGGTTGGGCATCACCTGCATAGTAGAGATACCAAAGGAAAAGGCAAAAGGAATGGATTAAAGGGTAGAAAACGCGAGGAGTCAGTTGAGTCCGAATCTGAAAAAAACTTCAGCCGCGGACCTGAAAAAAAAGTGAAAAAATCGGACCCCCAAAAATCTTGATTTCTCTGCTGGAAATGGTTGGGCATCACCTGCACATAGTAGATACCAAAGGAAAAGGCAAAAGGAATGGATTAAAGGGTAGAAAATGCGAGGAGTCAGTTGAGTCCGAATCTGAAAAAAACGTAAGCCGCGGACCTGAAAAAAGTGAAAAAATCGGACCCCCAAAAATCTTGATTTCTCTGCTGGAAATGGTTGGGCATCACCTGCACATAGTAGATACCAAAGGAAAAGGCAAAAGGAATGGATTAAAGGGTAGAAAACGCGAGGAGTCAGTTGAGTCCGAATCTGAAAAAAACGTAAGCCGCGGACCTGAAAAAAGTGAAAAAAATTGATGCCCCAAAAAATTCTTGATTTCTCTGCTGGAAATGGTTGGGCATCACCTGCACATAGTAGATACCAAAGGAAAAGGCAAAAGGAATGGATTAAAGGGTAGAAAACGCGAGGAGTCAGTTGAGTCCGAATCTGAAAAAACGTAAGCCGCGGACCTGAAAAAAGTGAAAAAATCGGACCCCCAAAAATCTTGATTTCTCTGCTGGAAATGGTTGGGCATCACCTGCACATAGTAGATACCAAAGGAAAAGGCAAAAGGAATGGATTAAAGGGTAGAAAACGCGAGGAGTCAGTTGAGTCCGAATCTGAAAAAACGTAAAGTCATGGACCTGAAAAAAGTGAAAAAATCGGACCCACAAAAATCTTGATTTCTCTGCTGGAAATGGTTGGGCATCACCTGCACATAGTAGATACCAAAGGAAAAGGCAAAAGGAATGGATTAAAGGGTAGAAAACGCGAGGAGTCAGTTGAGTCCGAATCTGAAAAAAACGTAAGCCGCGGACCTGAAAAAAGTGAAAAAAATCGGACCCCCAAAAATCTTGATTTCTCTGCTGGAAATGGTTGGGCATCACCTGCACATAGTAGATACCAAAGGAAAAGGCAAAAGGAATGGATTAAAGGGTAGAAAACGCGAGGAGTCAGTTGAGTCCGAATCTGAAAAAAAAACGTAAGCCGCGGACCTGAAAAAAGTGAAAAAAATCGGACCCCCAAAAATCTTGATTTCTCTGCTGGAAATGGTTGGGCATCACCTGCACATAGTAGATACCAAAGGAAAAGGCAAAAGGAATGGATTAAAGGGTAGAAAACGCGAGAGTCAGTTGAGTCCTGAATCTGAAAAAACGTAAGCCGCGGACCTGAAAAAAGTGAAAAAATCGGACCCCCAAAAATTTGATTTCTCTGCTGGAAATGGTTGGGCATCACCTGCACATAGTAGATACCAAAGGAAAAGGCAAAAGGAATGGATTAAAGGGTAGAAAACGCGAGGAGTCAGTTGAGTCCGAATCTGAAAAAAACGTAAGCTGGACCTGAAAAAAGTGAAAAAATCGGACCCCCAAAAATCTTGATTTCTCTGCTGGAAATGGTTGGGCATCACCTGCACATAGTAGATACCAAAGGAAAAGGCAAAAGGAATGGATTAAAGGGTAGAAAACGCGAGGAGTCAGTTGAGTCCGAATCTGAAAAAACGTAAGCCGCGGACCTGAAAAAAGTGAAAAAATCGGACCCCCAAAAATCTTGATTTCTCTGCTGGAAATGGTTGGGCATCACCTGCACATAGTAGATACCAAAGGAAAAGGCAAAAGGAATGGATTAAAGGGTAGAAAACGCGAGGAGTCAGTTGAGGAATCTGAAAAAACGTAAGCCGCGGACCTGAAAAAAGTGAAAAAATCGGACCCACCCAAAATCTTGATTTCTCTGCTGGAAATGGTTGGGCATCACCTGCACATAGTAGATACCAAAGGAAAAGGCAAAAGGAATGGATTAAAGGGTAGAAAACGCGAGGAGTCAGTTGAGTCCGAATCTGAAAAAAAACGTAAGCCGCGGACCTGAAAAAAGTGACAAAAATCGGACCCCAAAAATCTTGATTTCTCTGCTGGAAATGGTTGGGCATCACCTGCACATAGTAGATACCAAAGGAAAAGGCAAAAGGAATGGATTAAAGGGTAGAAAACGCGAGGAGTCAGTTGAGCCTGAATCTGAAAAAAACGTAAGCCGCGGACCTGAAAAAAGTGAAAAAAATCGGACCCCCAAAAATCTTGATTTCTCTGCTGGAAATGGTTGGGCATCACCTGCACATAGTAGATACCAAAGGAAAAGGCAAAAGGAATGGATTAAAGGGTAGAAAACGCGAGCAGTCAGTTGAGTCCGAATCTGAAAAAAAACGTAAGCCGCGGACCTGAAAAAAGTGAAAAAATCGGACCCCCAAAAATCTTGATTTCTCTGCTGGAAATGGTTGGGCATCACCTGCACATAGTAGATACCAAAGGAAAAGGCAAAAGGAATGGATTAAAGGGTAGAAAATGCGAGAGTCAGTTGAGTCCGAATCTGAAAAAAAAACGTAAGCCGCGGACCTGAAAAAAGTGAAAAAAATCGGACCCCCAAAATCTTGATTTCTCTGCTGGAAATGGTTGGGCATCACCTGCACATAGTAGATACCAAAGGAAAAGGCAAAAGGAATGGATTAAAGGGTAGAAAATGCGAGCAGTCAGTCAGTTGAGTCCGAATCTGAAAAAACGTAAGCCGCGGACCTGAAAAAGTGTGAAAAAAATCGGACCCCCAAAAATCTTGATTTCTCTGCTGGAAATGGTTGGGCACCTGCACATAGTAGATACCAAAGGAAAAGGCAAAAGGAATGGATTAAAGGGTAGAAAACGCGAGAGTCAGTTGAGTCTGAATCTGAAAAAAAAACGTAAGGCGGACCTGAAAAAAGTGAAAAAATCGGACCCCAAAAATCTTGATTTCTCTGCTGGAAATGGTTGGGCATCACCTGCACATAGTAGATACCAAAGGAAAAGGCAAAAGGAATGGATTAAAGGGTAGAAAACGAGGAGTCAGTTGAGTCCGAATCTGAAAAAACGTAAGCCGCGGACCTGAAAAAAGTGAAAAAATCGGACCCCCAAAAATCTTGATTTCTCTGCTGGAAATGGTTGGGCATCACCTGCACATAGTAGATACCAAAGGAAAAGGCAAAAGGAATGGATTAAAGGGTAGAAAATGCGAGGAGTCAGTTGAGTCCGAATCTGAAAAAACGTAAGCCGCGGACCTGAAAAAAGTGAAAAAATCGACCCCCAAAAATCTTGATTTCTCTGCTGGAAATGGTTGGGCATCACCTGCACATAGTAGATACCAAAGGAAAAGGCAAAAGGAATGGATTAAAGGGTAGAAAATGCGAGGAGTCAGTTGAGTCCGAATCTGAAAAAAACGTAAGCCGCGGACCTGAAAAAAGTGAAAAAAAAAATCGGACCCCCAAAATCTTGATTTCTCTGCTGGAAATGGTTGGGCATCACCTGCACATAGTAGATACCAAAGGAAAAGGCAAAAGGAATGGATTAAAGGGTAGAAAATGCGAGGAGTCAGTTGAGTCCGAATCTGAAAAAACGTAAGCCGCGGACCTGAAAAAAGTGAAAAAATCGGACCCCAAAAATCTTGATTTCTCTGCTGGAAATGGTTGGGCATCACCTGCACATAGTAGATACCAAAGGAAAAGGCAAAAGGAATGGATTAAAGGGTAGAAAATGCGAGGAGTCAGTTGAGTCCGAATCTGAAAAAAAAACGTAAGCCGCGGACCTGAAAAAGTGAAAAAATCGGACCCCCAAAAATCTTGATTTCTCTGCTGGAAATGGTTGGGCATCACCTGCACATAGTAGATACCAAAGGAAAAGGCAAAAGGAATGGATTAAAGGGTAGAAAACGCGAGGAGTCAGTTGAGTCCGAATCTGAAAAAACGTAAGCCGCGGACCTGAAAAAAGTGAAAAAAATCGGACCCCCAAAAATCTTGATTTCTCTGCTGGAAATGGTTGGGCATCACCTGCACATAGTAGATACCAAAGGAAAAGGCAAAAGGAATGGATTAAAGGGTAGAAAACGCGAGGAGTCAGTTGAGTCCGAATCTGAAAAAAACGTAAGCCGCGGACCTGAAAAAAGTGAAAAAAATCGGACCCCCAAAAATTCTTGATTTCTCTGCTGGAAATGGTTGGGCATCACCTGCACATAGTAGATACCAAAGGAAAAGGCAAAAGGAATGGATTAAAGGGTAGAAAACGCGAAGTCGTCAGTTGAGAGTCCGAATCTGAAAAAACGTAAGCCGCGGACCTGAAAAAAGTGAAAAAATCGGACCCCCAAAATCTTGATTTCTCTGCTGGAAATGGTTGGGCATCACCTGCACATAGTAGATACCAAAGGAAAAGGCAAAAGGAATGGATTAAAGGGTAGAAAACGCGAGGAGTCAGTTGAGTCCGAATCTGAAAAAACGTAAGCCGCGGACCTGAAAAAAGTGAAAAAATCGGACCCCCAAAAATCTTGATTTCTCTGCTGGAAATGGTTGGGCATCACCTGCACATAGTAGATACCAAAGGAAAAGGCAAAAGGAATGGATTAAAGGGTAGAAAACGCGAGTCAGTTGAGTCCGAATCTGAAAAAAAAAAACGTAAGCCGCGGACCTGAAAAAAGTGAAAAAATCGACCCCCAAAAATCTTGATTTCTCTGCTGGAAATGGTTGGGCATCACCTGCACATAGTAGATACCAAAGGAAAAGGCAAAAGGAATGGATTAAAAGGGAAAAACGCGAGGAGTCAGTTGAGTCCGAATCTGAAAAAAACGTAAGCCGCGGACCTGAAAAAAGTGAAAAAATCGGACCCCCCAAAAAATCTTGATTTCTCTGCTGGAAATGGTTGGGCATCACCTGCACATAGTAGATACCAAAGGAAAAGGCAAAAGGAATGGATTAAAGGGTAGAAAACGCGAGGAGTCAGTTGAGTCCGAATCTGAAAAAAACGTAAGCCGGGACCTGAAAAAAGTGAAAAAAATTTGATGCCCAAAAATTCTTGATTTCTCTGCTGGAAATGGTTGGGCATCACCTGCACATAGTAGATACCAAAGGAAAAGGCAAAAGGAATGGATTAAAGGGTAGAAAACGCGAGAGTCAGTTGAGTCCGAATCTGAAAAAAACGTAAGCCACGGACCTGAAAAAAGTGAAAAAAATCGAACCCCCCAAAAATCTTGATTTCTCTGCTGGAAATGGTTGGGCATCACCTGCACATAGTAGATACCAAAGGAAAAGGCAAAAGGAATGGATTAAAGGGTAGAAAACGCGAGGAGTCAGTCAGTTGAGTCCGAATCTGAAAAAACGTAAGCCGCGGACCTGAAAAAAGTGAAAAAAATCGGACCCCCAAAAATCTTGATTTCTCTGCTGGAAATGGTTGGGCATCACCTGCACATAGTAGATACCAAAGGAAAAGGCAAAAGGAATGGATTAAAGGGTAGAAAACGCGAGGAGTCAGTTGAGTCCTGAATCTGAAAAAACGTAAAGCCGCGGACCTGAAAAAAGTGAAAAAATCGGACCCACCCAAAATCTTGATTTCTCTGCTGGAAATGGTTGGGCATCACCTGCACATAGTAGATACCAAAGGAAAAGGCAAAAGGAATGGATTAAAGGGTAGAAAACGCGAGGAGTCAGTTGAGTCCGAATCTGAAAAAACGTAAGCCGCGGACCTGAAAAAAAGTGAAAAAATCGACCCCCAAAAATCTTGATTTCTCTGCTGGAAATGGTTGGGCATCACCTGCACATAGTAGATACCAAAGGAAAAGGCAAAAGGAATGGATTAAAGGGTAGAAAACGCGAGGAGTCAGTTGAGTCCGAATCTGAAAAAACGTAAGCCGCGGACCTGAAAAAAGTGAAAAAAATCGGACCCCCAAAAATCTTGATTTCTCTGCTGGAAATGGTTGGGCATCACCTGCACATAGTAGATACCAAAGGAAAAGGCAAAAGGAATGGATTAAAGGGTAGAAAATGCGAGGAGTCAGTTGAGTCCGAATCTGAAAAAACGTAAGTAAGCCGCGGACCTGAAAAAAGTGAAAAAATCGGACCCCCAAAATCTTGATTTCTCTGCTGGAAATGGTTGGGCATCACCTGCACATAGTAGATACCAAAGGAAAAGGCAAAAGGAATGGATTAAAGGGTAGAAAACGAGAGAGTCAGTTGAGTCCGAATCTGAAAAAACGTAAGCCGCGGACCTGAAAAAAGTGAAAAAAAAAATCGGACCCTAAAAATCTTGATTTCTCTCCTGGAAATGGTTGGGCATCACCTGCACATAGTAGATACCAAAGGAAAAGGCAAAAGGAATGGATTAAAGGGTAGAAAACGCGAGGCAGTCAGTTGAGCCTGAATCTGAAAAAAACGTAAGCCGCGGACCTGAAAAAAGTGAAAAAAATCGGACCCCAAAATCTTGATTTCTCTGCTGGAAATGGTTGGGCATCACCTGCACATAGTAGATACCAAAGGAAAAGGCAAAAGGAATGGATTAAAGGGTAGAAAATGCGAGGAGTCAGTTGAGTCCGAATCTGAAAAAACGTAAAGCCGCGGACCTGAAAAAAGTGAAAAAAATTGGACCCCAAAAAATTCTTGATTTCTCTGCTGGAAATGGTTGGGCATCACCTGCACATAGTAGATACCAAAGGAAAAGGCAAAAGGAATGGATTAAAGGGTAGAAAACGCGAGGAGTCAGTTGAGTCCGAATCTGAAAAAAAACGTAAGCCGCGGACCTGAAAAAAGTGAAAAAATCGGACCCCAAAAATCTTGATTTCTCTGCTGGAAATGGTTGGGCATCACCTGCACATAGTAGATACCAAAGGAAAAGGCAAAAGGAATGGATTAAAGGGTAGAAAATGCGAGCAGTCAGTTGAGTCCGAATCTGAAAAAAAACGTAAGCCGGGACCTGAAAAAAGTGAAAAAAATCGACCCCCAAAATTTCTGATTTCTCTGCTGGAAATGGTTGGGCATCACCTGCACATAGTAAAAAGGAAAAGGCAAAAGGAATGGATTAAAGGGTAGAAAATGCGAGGAGTCAGTTGAGTCCCCATCTGAAAAAAAAACGTAAGCCTGAAAAAAGTGAAAAAATCGACCCCCAAAATTCTTGATTTCTCTGCTGAAATGGTTGGGCATCACCTGCACATAGTAGATACCAAAGGAAAAGGCAAAAGGAATGGATTAAAGGGTAGAAAACGCGAGGAGTCAGTTGAGTCCGAATCTGAAAAAAACGTAAGCCACGGACCTGAAAAAAGTGAAAAAATCGGACCCCCCAAAAATCTTGATTTCTCTGCTGGAAATGGTTGGGCATCACCTGCACATAGTAGATACCAAAGGAAAAGGCAAAAGGAATGGATTAAAGGGTAGAAAACGCGAGGAGTCAGTTGAGTCCGAATCTGAAAAAAACGTAAGCCGCGGACCTGAAAAAAGTGAAAAAATCGGACCCCCAAAATCTTGATTTCTCTGCTGGAAATGGTTGGGCATCACCTGCACATAGTAGATACCAAAGGAAAAGGCAAAAGGAATGGATTAAAGGGTAGAAAACGCGAGGAGTCAGTTGAGTCCGAATCTGAAAAAACGTAAGCGGACCTGAAAAAAAGTGAAAAAAAAATCGACCCCCAAAATCTTGATTTCTCTGCTGGAAATGGTTGGGCATCACCTGCACATAGTAGATACCAAAGGAAAAGGCAAAAGGAATGGATTAAAGGGTAGAAAACGCGAGGAGTCAGTTGAGCCTGAATCTGAAAAAACGTAAGCCGCGGACCTGAAAAAAAAAGAAAAAAATCGGACCCCCAAAATCTTGATTTCTCTGCTGGAAATGGTTGGGCATCACCTGCACATAGTAGATACCAAAGGAAAAGGCAAAAGGAATGGATTAAAGGGTAGAAAACGCGAGGAGTCAGTTGAGTCCGAATCTGAAAAAAACGTAAGCCGCGGACCTGAAAAAAGTGAAAAAAATTTGATGCCCCAAAAATCTTGATTTCTCTGCTGGAAATGGTTGGGCATCACCTGCACATAGTAGATACCAAAGGAAAAGGCAAAAGGAATGGATTAAAGGGTAGAAAACGAGGAGTCAGTTGAGTCCGAATCTGAAAAAACGTAAGCCGCGGACCTGAAAAAAGTGAAAAAATCGGACCCCCAAAAATCTTGATTTCTCTGCTGGAAATGGTTGGGCATCACCTGCACATAGTAGATACCAAAGGAAAAGGCAAAAGGAATGGATTAAAGGGTAGAAAACGCGAGGAGTCAGTTGAGTCCGAATCTGAAAAAACGTAAGCATGCGGACCTGAAAGTGAAAAAATCGGACCCCCAAAAATCTTGATTTCTCTGCTGGAAATGGTTGGGCATCACCTGCACATAGTAGATACCAAAGGAAAAGGCAAAAGGAATGGATTAAAGGGTAGAAAACGCGAGAGTCAGTCAGTTGAGTCCGAATCTGAAAAAACGTAAGCCGCGGACCTGAAAAAAGTGAAAAAAATCGGACCCCCAAAAATCTTGATTTCTCTGCTGGAAATGGTTGGGCATCACCTGCACATAGTAGATACCAAAGGAAAAGGCAAAAGGAATGGATTAAAGGGTAGAAAACGCGAGGAGTCAGTTGAGTCTGAATCTGAAAAAACGTAAGCCGCGGACCTGAAAAAAGTGAAAAAAATCGGACCCCCAAAAATCTTGATTTCTCTGCTGGAAATGGTTGGGCATCACCTGCACATAGTAGATACCAAAGGAAAAAGGCAAAAGGAATGGATTAAAGGGTAGAAAACGCGAGGAGTCAGTTGAGTCCGAATCTGAAAAAACGTAAGCCATGGACCTGAAAAAAGTGAAAAAATCGGACCCCCAAAAATCTTGATTTCTCTGCTGGAAATGGTTGGGCATCACCTGCACATAGTAGATACCAAAGGAAAAGGCAAAAGGAATGGATTAAAGGGTAGAAAACGCGAGGAGTCAGTTGAGGAATATGAAAAAAACGTAAGTCATGGACCTGAAAAAAGTGAAAAAAATCGAACCCCCCAAAAATCTTGATTTCTCTGCTGGAAATGGTTGGGCATCACCTGCACATAGTAGATACCAAAGGAAAAGGCAAAAGGAATGGATTAAAGGGTAGAAAACGAGGAGTCAGTTGAGTCCGAATCTGAAAAAACGTAAGCCGCGGACCTGAAAAAAAAAAGTGAAAAAATCGACCCCCAAAAATCTTGATTTCTCTGCTGGAAATGGTTGGGCATCACCTGCACATAGTAGATACCAAAGGAAAAGGCAAAAGGAATGGATTAAAGGGTAGAAAACGCGAGGAGTCAGTTGAGTCCGAATCTGAAAAAACGTAAGCCGCGGACCTGAAAAAAGTGAAAAAATCGGACCAACCAAAAATCTTGATTTCTCTGCTGGAAATGGTTGGGCATCACCTGCACATAGTAGATACCAAAGGAAAAGGCAAAAGGAATGGATTAAAGGGTAGAAAACGCGAGGAGTCAGTTGAGTCCGAATCTGAAAAAACGTAAGCCGCGGACCTGAAAAAAGTGAAAAAATCGGACCCACCAAAAATCTTGATTTCTCTGCTGGAAATGGTTGGGCATCACCTGCACATAGTAGATACCAAAGGAAAAGGCAAAAGGAATGGATTAAAGGGTAGAAAATGCGAGGAGTCAGTTGAGTCCGAATCTGAAAAAACGTAAGCCGCGGACCTGAAAAAAGTGAAAAAATCGGACCCCCAAAATCTTGATTTCTCTGCTGGAAATGGTTGGGCATCACCTGCACATAGTAGATACCAAAGGAAAAGGCAAAAGGAATGGATTAAAGGGTAGAAAACGCGAGGAGTCAGTTGAGTCCGAATCTGAAAAAACGTAAGCCGCGGACCTGAAAAAAGTGAAAAAATCGACCCCCAAAAATCTTGATTTCTCTGCTGGAAATGGTTGGGCATCACCTGCACATAGTAGATACCAAAGGAAAAGGCAAAAGGAATGGATTAAAGGGTAGAAAACGCGAGGAGTCAGTTGAGTCCGAATCTGAAAAAACGTAAGCCATGGACCTGAAAAAAGTGAAAAAATCGGACCCCAAAAATCTTGATTTCTCTGCTGGAAATGGTTGGGCATCACCTGCACATAGTAGATACCAAAGGAAAAGGCAAAAGGAATGGATTAAAGGGTAGAAAACGCGAGGAGTCAGTTGAGTCCGAATCTGAAAAAACGTAAGCCGCGGACCTGAAAAAAGTGAAAAAATCGGACCCCCCAAAAATCTTGATTTCTCTGCTGGAAATGGTTGGGCATCACCTGCACATAGTAGATACCAAAGGAAAAGGCAAAAGGAATGGATTAAAGGGTAGAAAACGCGAGGAGTCAGTTGAGTCCGAATCTGAAAAAACGTAAGTAAGCCGCGGACCTGAAAAAAGTGAAAAAATCGGACCCCAAAAATCTTGATTTCTCTGCTGGAAATGGTTGGGCATCACCTGCACATAGTAGATACCAAAGGAAAAGGCAAAAGGAATGGATTAAAGGGTAGAAAACGCGAGGAGTCAGTTGAGCCTGAATCTGAAAAAAACGTAAGCCGCGGACCTGAAAAAAGTGAAAAAATCGGACCCCCTAAAATTCTTGATTTCTCTGCTGGAAATGGTTGGGCATCACCTGCACATAGTAGATACCAAAGGAAAAGGCAAAAGGAATGGATTAAAGGGTAGAAAACGCGAGGAGTCAGTTGAGTCCGAATCTGAAAAAAACGTAAGCCGCGGACCTGAAAAAAGTGAAAAAAATTCGACCCCAAAAATCTTGATTTCTCTGCTGGAAATGGTTGGGCATCACCTGCACATAGTAGATACCAAAGGAAAAGGCAAAAGGAATGGATTAAAGGGTAGAAAACGCGAGGAGTCAGTTGAGCTGAAAAAAAAAAGGCGTAAGCCGCGGACCTGAAAAAGTGAAAAAATCGGACCCCCAAAAATCTTGATTTCTCTGCTGGAAATGGTTGGGCATCACCTGCACATAGTAGATACCAAAGGAAAAGGCAAAAGGAATGGATTAAAGGGTAGAAAACGCGAGGAGTCAGTTGAGTCCGAATCTGAAAAAACGTAAGCCGCGGACCTGAAAAAGTGAAAAAAAATCGGACCCCCAAAATCTTGATTTCTCTGCTGGAAATGGTTGGGCATCACCTGCACATAGTAGATACCAAAGGAAAAGGCAAAAGGAATGGATTAAAGGGTAGAAAACGCGAGAGGAGTCAGTTGAGTCTGAATCTGAAAAAACGTAAGCCATGGACCTGAAAAAGTGAAAAAAATCGGACCCACCAAAAATTCTTGATTTCTCTGCTGGAAATGGTTGGGCATCACCTGCACATAGTAGATACCAAAGGAAAAGGCAAAAGGAATGGATTAAAGAAAAAATCGGACCCCCAAAATTCTTGATTTCTCTCTGGAAATGGTTGGGCATCACCTGCACATAGTAGATACCAAAGGAAAAGGCAAAAGGAATGGATTAAAGGGTAGAAAACAAGTCAGTTAATCCCAATTCTGAAAAAAAAAAAAAAGTCGTGGACCTGAAAAATCAAGAATTTTGGGGGATCCGATTTTTTCACTTTTTTTTTTCAGGTCCGCTCCTCAGGCTTTTAATCAATTTTTTTTCAGATTGTGCGGTTATTTCCAACAACTGACTCCTTTTTCAGGTCAGGCGTTTTCTACCCTTTAATCCATTCCTGTTGCCTTTTCCTTTCATATCTACTATGTGCAGGTGATTTCCAACCATTTCTAGCAGAGAAATCAAAAAGTTTGGCGGCTCCGATTGTTTTCACTTTTTCAGGTCCGCGGCTAACTTTTTTCAGAGTGGGGCTCAACTGACTTCTCAGGTTTTCTACAATTTAATCAATTCCTTTTGACTTTTTCGTTCTCATCTACTATGAGCAGGTACTTTTGACTTTTACTTTTGTACCTAATATGTGCAGGTGATTCCCAACCATTTTAACCAGAGAAATCAACAATTGTTGGGGTTCCTATTTTTTTCACTTTTTTCAGGTCCGCGGCTCACGTTTGGTTTTTTTTTTTTTTCAGATTTGGGCTCAATTGACTCCACACTTTTTCTACCATTTTATCCATTCCTGTTGACTTTTTCTTTCGTATCTACCATGTGCAGGTGATTTCAAACCATTTTAAGCAGAGAAATCAAGAATTTTTGGGGGTCCGATTTTTTTACCTTTTTTGAGTATTGTGGTGTGAATGTTTTGTCCGAGAAAATGAGGCACCAGGTTTCATTGACAGGTGCACATTTGTCCAGAACTAAATTTTATAATGTGAGACAAATTGAACCAAACTATAAATGTGAAGGACAGGCTGTGAAAATGTGAATTATATTCATGTAATGTATGAAATAAAACAGAGATCAAGAAAATAGACTGCAGACCATTCCTTTACAAAAACAAAAGCCTTCTTTTATTTTGTACAACCTCCATTTGCTGTCCACGCACATGCCTCCGCCATTTAAATTCTGATTCACACGCATCACAGTTTGAAAGTTAGTTTTCCAATGAAGAATATCACAACACTCATACGAAAAAAAACGAAAACAAAAAACTTATAAAAAAATCATATCAAACATAAACAGTACTATTTTTCATAATCATCTCCATTTTGCTTTGTACCTTTTGTATAACAAAACATAATTTAAACATTATTCCTTGACTTTACTGACGATCAAGCAGAACCAAACAAAACTTGAAATGTATTAGTTCTTAAATAGACGAAAGAGGCAATTCTGTCATGCAGAAGAAGCAATATTAAATATTAATTAAAACAAAAATAATATTATATTTATATTTTTAAATTTTCAAGTCAAATTTCTCCCTGTGCCCTCACATAGACAAAACCCCACAAAACAGTATGCTTCAATAGCTGCCACTTGTTGTATGGCCTTTCCAAAACATAAAAACAATTTCAGCTATTTTTTTTTGTATATATGATTTTGGCACAGAAAAGATTTATGTAATAGCAGTAACATTTTCTTTATAAAAGAGGGGGCAAAAAGCAGTAGCTTTTAATTATTTTCTAATTATTTTTTTAAAAACATTCTGTGCATCGCTGTCATTTGAGAATACTGTCTCCCAAATTGTGTGAGTAGCAGGCAGTCGTCCCAAGGATAGGTACTATTGCAACATGGCCTTGATGTGCTTGGAGGTAGAGTCGTCATTCAAATGTTTTGTTGTGTACCTGTAAGGGAAAATATGCAAGATTTTCAACAGTGACCTGCCTACAAATTAGATACAGCCATTCACCGCAGTAGCTGAACTCAAGCTTTTGGGCCCCTTCCAAATACCCCTTCGGTATGACAGTGGTCATGTGGTCTGATTGGACCGTGGCCCACATTAATTGGGCAGCATGCCCCAGGTCACTTTTAAGTGTGATGAATAAAGGTGTGAAGTTTCCTGAAGGGGGTGGTCATGTGACCACAGGGTGCCATCAACACTGAGTGGCCACTGAGTGACAAGCTCATTTACAGAACGACTACTTCATCATGGCCAGATGGACCTGCCCCCACAAAAAGCGTTTATCCCAAGATTAGGATCACACACACACACACACACACACACGTGCATGCACACATGCGAGCATGCACTTACATACCCTTCACCTACCCAATATCATAAATCTTTTACCTTGGTATTATTTTGAAGATTTATTATTTTAGTATTTTAAAATAAACCCCGGGAAAGTATACAAATTGATGTGAGCACAAAAAAGTAGATCTCATTTAGAAGTACTTGTAAATTTCCACCCTTAATAACACCGAAATGTCCTGTTAACTTAAAGGGGTTTTAACCTCCATCCATGTTCGGACTGGAAAGGAGACCACTTACCTGAGAGCATTTAGGAGGCCTTCAACGCTGTTGGGGGGCTGATCTCTGAGAACTTTGATGCATCCTTTCATCTAATAAAACAATCATACAATCATTTTATATACATTATATACATCATTCAAAGTCATTAGGCATGTACAAATGACTATGCTTTCGTACAGTCTATATAGCTATACCTTAGCTTAATCAGGGTTCACAGTATGCAAGAACTCACATCTATTTTGGAGGACTTTGCGAAGGCTCCCACTGGATGCACATAGTCATAGAGGATTATGACTCCCACCATCACATTGAGGCAGAAGGATGCAGTCTCTTCACTGGCAAACCGGCTGCGATACTCCCTGACCAGAGACCCAGAACAAGCAATAAGCTCATATGCACTGCATGCATTCCCAGGTGAAGACCAAAGCCAGCTATGCTAACAGGCACAACAATCATTTACACCATACAAAGTGTATTACAGAACCTCGCTGGGTTTGCACATGCTGAATACTTTAACTGAGAAAAGGGTTCTGCACTCAAGGAAAGCAGCAACATTTAAGACCAAAAGACACTCAGCATTCACATGTTACATGAAAAAAAGAAGAGAGACTTATGGAGACAGTTTATATATTCTTTGTTTAAAAATAAGCATGTACAACTTACGGCGTTTCCAACATGACTTTGCACACACTGGCCATTGTGCTTAAGCAGTCTGTCGTGTTCTCAATGGGCAAGTTCTTGTTCTGTTAAAACCAGAACACATAAAATGTTTCTTATCAAATTAGATAAACAAATTAAGAACCAATAATATTGGTTCAGTCATCATGTTTTCTGGTTCTTGGCATGTAGCACAATTTCACTGATAAAGGAGATGTTGTGACACTTGAATCGTTCAGCCTCAAAACTACAAATGCTGAGGATGGATTATGTATGAACATACTTACTGATTTATTTACATCTATGAACCTCTCTTTTTAATCAAAGTCGCTCAAATAGGTGCTAGTAAGTTCATTAGTTCACACTTACTTCAGACACAAACTTTGTTGTGCCATCACTTAATGTCTTCAGCATGGGCGTGGCTTCAGCATAGAATAGGGACATTCGATTGGCCAGCTCGTTGTTGACTTCATTTTCTCCCTCAGCCTGGGGAAAAAAAGGGACATTTAAATCAGACTGAAGACCATTACATTTATTTGGTTACAAAATAAGCTGCATATTATGCTTAATATACCATTATTTCCTCCTGAAAACCTGACCCAATGCAAAAGATACATGGGTACCGTTGTGGTACCCATGTCTGGTGCGAGGTGAGCTCGGCATATACCACCAACCCTCTGGGGCCCTCACATCTTGTGGGAGGGAAACCGAATTCAGGAACTCAGGAAAATATGAAGACAGACACAGCACATAAGCACACAATGTCTGAATCTGTGTTGAGTCGACATGGAAACTTCACTCAAGCTGTATGTAACTCAGGTCTGGATTTGTCCAGTAGTAAGTATAAAACATCAGGACAAAAACAAAAGGATTTACGGTCATTGAATATTCACAACATTTTTTTTTAATTTCAAGTAGGACCACTTTCTCATTTCAATTCTTTTTCAGCTCAATGGATGGAAAAGAATAACACTTCATTAAAAAACATCTACATAAATCCAATCTCTGCGCAGCCTCGAACAGCTAATTGCATGATGACTCTCCATTACTGAAGAACCATTGAGCATTTCAGATGGGCAGGGATAGCTTTTACGGTGACAGGAGAGGGATCACCTACTCTCTGAGTCCATTTGAGTAATGGGATACTCGAGTTTGGGGAATAAAACACCAGGGCAGATGAGGATATGAGGAGAGACACACATATGCCTCAAGCTGGAGGGTAGACCACGTAACCAAGAACAGTAAAACACTGTTTATTTCATTTTGTGAAACAAATTAAATCCTGAAAACATGTATTACTATTTGGGTTTAATTTGTTTTTGATGTTCCTGTATAAAAAAGGAAAAGTCAGCCTGGAATCTTCAATGCAGAATATTATAGGAATAAATAAAAATATTCAGTGCTATTTTTGTAGTTATCCAAGAGACAAAACAAACTGCTTTTATAGGCTATTCTGAGGTGTTCGTTTTCTCTCTGTGCCACAGAACATTTTCTTCTTCAAAAATGCATACCGCTACACCCCTTATACACACGTGTGTGTGTGTGTGTGTGTGTGTGTGTATTCCACTTACACAATGGCCACCTGCCAAACATAAACATTCCTTTGCTACCATTGGTGCAGTGAAAATTGTGGAGTTTCAACAGATATTCACAGGTGCTTTCAGTCACATATTTACTGGCTTTGTAAAACTTGAACAACATCCAATCTCACAGTATAGTCCCCTACAACTTTATTTATTTTGTAATAAATACTACATCCCTGGCCTAAACCCTGACCAAATAACTTCATAGATGTAACTCATTATAACCAAGAAATTCACCCAGTGAAAAATATTTTGGTTCACAGGTTTGCTTATTTTGTGAATTACTATGGTAACCAGTCAGCATGTTGTACGTTATGTTATACAGTCATGATCTTTAGAGGGAAGAAAAGCAATTTCAAGACAATAAATTACAGTCTGCAGAAAAGAGATTATGAATTTGACTGTTTCGAGGGGACCCTGTGTGTTATTTGTACACACAGATTGGCGCAGACCAGGGAGTAAACATGGGGAAACTCCAGCTCCATGTTCCAGTGGTTGGAGATGGGGGGTTGGATTAAGTCTCTGTGGGAACATTGCACTTCCGCTTTATGAGTATTACTTTGGGTAAAATCAGGAAATTACTTTGGCTGGCATGGGCCTGTAAGCCATTTTGTCTATGTTTCTAAGACTAGAGCAACCTATGGGTAGTGATTTATTTTCTGCACTTGCATGCATATGATAAGGCAGATGATTGTAAGACTACCACTAAGCTCTTAGCACTTTTCTTTGTTCCAGCACAGTGTCTGACAGAAGGACACTCAGGGAACTTTATGTACAGTAGCTCCAGTCAAAAGAGAGGAAATACACCTAGCAGTTGGCTGGGTGGTTATCACTTTTCACTCAGTGTATTTACTAGTGCATGTACATGTATAAATGAAATAAACATAACACAATCATAACTGTTTCAGAACCAGCTATTTTTAGAACTATATTTGATGATAAGCGCATTCCATTAAACCACTGGATGCATTACAGCAATCTGTGGTCATGACATTCTCTGTGTTCAGCAATTACCGGCCTGATTCCCTACCAGCCTGGAGATAGAGGAGAGGGTAAAAAGGAAAACTTCTGTAGCACAAGGGTAGCTAAGATCTTCTGAAAGTAGTATGTACTTTAGCTTATTATTTTTGCCCAGGGACAGGGCCTCACCCACAAAGAAGCCCCGCCCTTAATCAGCGTAACTGGCACACACAGGGGGCGGCGGGCTTACCGGGACATTGTTGATGCGCATGCGGTTCAGGGTCCTCCGGTAGTAGCTGAAGTCGTTCTGGATGGCTGGATTCGTCATCTGCCAAGAGGCAATCAGATACATTACGCTCAGTCAGTGAGCCCCAGCCCCACCGTAACACAGTGAACCACGGTGCCTGAAACTCAGACCAATAGGATGAATGAATCCGCAGCCCTCACTATGGCAATAACCTGGAAACTGAAATATCACAGAAGAAATATCATTATGATGGAGGGATATTCCAAGGAAAAGGAATAAACACCACACACTAAATTTCCAAATATTATTTTTATTCCAATGTTTCGTCCCTTGGGTCTTCATCAGGTCTATGTCAAAACAAGCCAGAAAGAGGACCTGGGAAATTTCAAAAAGGCATAAAGAAAGATTAACTATATACCTGGCAGAGTTTATTTCAGTCAATATTCTGAAGAAAATCACCTTTGCAGTGTTGTGCACCTCTGGTTCTCCACCAACAGCATAGGGTCAAGTAACTGGCACTAATTTGGCAAACAGGTCAAAACCATATGGCAAGTTAATGGTAGGAGAGTAGGGTGCCGGCTAAAAACGGTCCTGGGGAGCACATGGACGTACTTTCCTATGATAGCCTCTGCAGCAGTAGATGACAGCTGTGGAACAGGATCGGGTGCAGAGTGGGGAGATGGATCCTCGGTTTGGGGAGGGCGGGGCACTGGGGTTTGCAACCCCCTCGAATCCCCACATTTAAAATGGGTTCGGTAATGAGGAGGCGTCTCCCACAGGGGGGCCGCACTCCTTTGAAGCCTCACCCCCCATCCCTGAGGTGTTTTCCCATAGCATTACTATGCAGGCCATGTTCACTCTCCCTCTCCCCCTCTCTTCCCTCTCTTCCTCTCCCTCCATCTCAAGACACCTCCTCTTGATCTGAACCTGCAGAGGCTTGAGTCACAAGGTTATAAATATGAACCCAAAAAACCGTGAGGAAATTTGAGGACATGCAGTAAGAAACCTAAGAGATCTAAGAATCGTGTAACGTTGTTATGAGCCCCCATAGAATACACAGTTTTGAATTCCCAGGAGAACCACCAAGTGAAATTATCCCGTACATTACATTTACATTATGAATTTTACATTTTTTTCCTCAAAGTAAATTTGAACATGTCAAGTTGAAATTCCAAAAATAACTTTTTATTTTGGCAATCATTTCTATTCCTATTAAAATTTAGGAAAGAAATACAGAGCCCATCCCCTTTTCGATGACATTATCTATTTGGGACTGCTGTCAGTGCTGGTTCCCTTGCCCTTAAACAGCACATGCAGAAGCAGGTTTGCAGGCACCTGCTGGCTAAGCAGTACTATTAATGATAACAAGCAGAGATGTCTTATACTGGGGCTATGTGTGATAGAAAGGCATTTTTGTGCTGAAGTATATGGTCACCACATTTCATGGGTACATGGCTTCTCAAAATGCCAAAACCCTTGACAGTAACAGGAAGATATCTTATAGACTATACACCCACACAAAACACACTTATAGGCTAAGTAGGCTATGTGTTCCATAGGACACACATACTTAACATCTACTAGCAAAATAATGAATTTATGGACTTTACTAAATTCACCCTGTACCAATTCATAAAAGATCATTATTTTCATTTCCGTCGTTATGCATTGCTAGGTAGCTATACTTATCTACTACACAGAAAAACTCTGACATATTTGATCATTAATACATTTGTGGATAGATTTGGATGTTTACTGAAATGATTAATGTGATGTACAGTAGAACCACAGAAGTATGACAGAGCTGGTCACATGAACAGGTTAGTTACAGGCCCAGCTTCTCTGAACATGACCCTACAGGGGTGAATCTGTGTACATACCATTCTGTGATTTTTATTCTGTCCCAAGGCAATGCTCATTTTTCAATTTCCTCATTTTACAATGTTATTTTTGGAAAAACAGAATACATGTAATATAGTGAGTCATCGGTAGGCATTGCACTATTGGAACAGTGGAGGAAAATGTCTGCCCTAGAATAGGAAATCAAAGGTAGGAAGATTAAATAAATGCAGCTTTTAACAACTTAAAGCAATAATCCATTGTAAAACTGCCCAGATCAGACACGTCATCCCCTCACCTTGTGACACCCCATGACGTTTGCCAAGAAACTGCTAAGGGTGCGCTAAGAAACATCACTACTTATGAAAGCACAGCTCTTACGCACTCTCCTAATGATGACTGTCGTAGCATAGCAATCCTGCCACAATAGACTGGTACAACCCGCACCAGCTGACCCACCAGTGCTAATTAAGACCTTGAGCTGGATCAGACGACCCATTTCACTTCTGGCTGGGTTTTTTTAAAAGAGAACGTAGCCTAACTAGGTCACCCCTGCACTGGACGTGAGCGAAAGCCCAATGAATGAGGCTGGCATGACTACCTTGCACCCCCTACCTTCCTCCTTTTCTTCTCGCTTGGGCGTACACGGTGTGCTTTAATTGAGGGGGCTTCCGAAAGTTGCCTTGGGGTGCCAGGGCATGGCCGGCAAGGGGTGGGGGGATGGTCGGGGGTGGGACTTGGGGGTGTATGATGGGATCTGCCACAGAGGGTGACACTTGAGCAGGGAGATAATGATGGGCCCTGGGGTGCAGGGGTGGTGTCAGGACGTTTGGGGTGAGGATTGGGTACTCAGCTCCCTCTCTCACCAGCCCACCCCCAACCCCCCCTTTCACTAACGAGACCAGACGAGCCCCTCTTTCCCTAACGAGGCCAGACGAGAGAGCCAGACGAGCACTTATTTGATGGCCTCTGACAGATTCTTGTTATGACACCCTGCCACTTTCGCTAGACTCCTGGTCCCCCCATTTACTGGCAAATTCCAGCACTTTCTGGGTTAATGGGCTGGCAGAAAGACTCCTGCCACACATAATCGCCATTTATGCAGGGCAAATATCACTTTTTTATGGTTTTTTCCCCACATCAGCAGTTCAGACTGAGCATCTGGCTTAAAGGTGCCACGACAGCAGAGCGACCCGACCCAGCGACGCTAACGTCCCAGCTCCACTCTCTTTATTACACCACGGCTGCTACAACGCACTCAGACACAGTTAACACAGCAGGAGAGTGAGAGAAACGAGTGAGGCAGAATAGACTGAGACAGCTGAGAGGGGGGACAGAAAGACAGCATGACAGCACAAACAGAACTACGAGGGAAAAAATAGAGAAAAGGGTATTTGAAGAAAGGAAAACACAGCCAGAGAAAAAGAGAGAGAGGGAGACTGAGTGGGGGGGAGAGGCCTTGCCTTGAGCTCGTCGAAGCGCAGTGTGAAGTGCAGGATCTCGGCGAACTGCTTGGCGAGTGCCTGCTCGCGCTCCAGGTGCTCGGTGGGGCTGTAGCGCGTGCTGGTGAGGGCTCTCAGAAGGCTGTGCAGTGCTGCCTCTGCAGGGGAGAGGAGAGGGAGAGAGGAGAGAGGAGAGGAGCCCTGGTCAGACATAAGCCAAAGGCCAGCCTGGCGGGGAAGTCCATCCCCTTCAGGCACTCAGTTCACTTCAGCTCTACACACAGCTCACAGCACCATGCTGCCCTGTGCAGCTCACAGTGTTCCACACAGCTCACAGCACCATGCTGCCCTGTTCACAGTGTTCCACACAGCTCACAGCACCATGCTGCCCTGTACAGCTCACAGTGTTCCACACAGCTCACAGCACCATGCTGCCCTGTGCAGCTCACAGTGTTCCACACAGCTCACAGCACCATGCTGCCCTGTGCAGCTCACAGTGTTCCACACAGCTCACAGCACCATGCTGCCCTGTGCAGCTCACAGTGTTCCACACAGCTCACAGCACCATGCTGCCCTGTGCAGCTCACAGTGTTCCACACAGCTCACAGCACCATGCTGCCCTGTGCAGCTCACAGTGTTCCACACAGCTCACAGCACCATGCTGCCCTGTACAGCTCACAGTGTTCCACACAGCTCACAGCATCATCCTGCCCTGCCCTGGACGGCTGACTGCAGAGAACAAAACTGACTCATGGTAGTGCACTGAAGGCACCATATTTAAACTTCTTTCCTTCATCTGCCATAAACACATTTTTGGGAAACAATTATCTTTATTTTTTACATATCTTGGACATAATTGTACAATATCTGCTATATGTTTTTGCTTTGCAATATGTGTAAAATAAGAAGATCAAAGATTCAGCAGCTCATGGTTTTCCTTGCAAGCAAAACCTGTTTGTCTAGTTTCCTCTGCATTTACTTTTTCATTTACTAAAATTGTTGCAAATACACTTCACCAGTAACTTCTGCATGTCTTAGCACATCGAAAATCACAGTGTATTTTTGGAGGAAGCGGCTTAATGAAATGAAAATAATGGCACATACTCATGTATAATAAAACTCGTTCCCATTCATTGCCTGACACCCTAATGGATCCATTTACTTATTAAAAGTGTTAAAACAGCCCTTGGTACTCTGCTGGAGTAAACAAAGAGATCCCAAATGGTTATATGGCTTCTTCCAGTCAAACTGGGAAGTGTATGGAACGCTGCCTTAATAGGCAGAACACAAATGAAATGACAACAAAAACATATATAACGTACCCTTCCTAAATTTAATACGTTTGTATTTTCCTTCCTTTTAAATTTCTATGTAATTACTGTTCTGTGTAGTGTCATTTTGTTGTTGGTTCATCCTTTTGTGGAAAATTAATAAAAAAACCATATATAACGTTGCCTTTGGAATGGGGGTTAGCTGTATGACTCTTGATATATAAAGGAGCAATTAATTATTCTCAGAGTGCCGATAAGGGAATTTAAGATTTTAAAGATTATTACCATAAACATCAGGTATCACAGGCAGATATTCATTATGCACTGTGTCCAGCATTGTGTGTGTGTGTGTGTGTGTGTGTGTGTGTGTGTGTGTGTGTGTGTGTGTGTGTGTGTGTGTGTGTGTGTGTGTAATTATATCATTGTACAGTAACATGGTGATTTGCTAGATGAGCGAACAGTGCTCTCCTGCTCAGGCAGCGTGCTAATCTAATTATGGCATACTAATGGACTGCTGGTGGCATTTCATCACTCTCTCTCTCTCTCACACACACACACACACACAGTTCTTATTGGACCCAAACAGCTAAGGTTAAACTCTACAAAAATGCCACAACACAGCCCTATCTTCATTGCAGAAACTGAAGAGAAGTAAATTCAGTGGCAGGATGAGAGGGCTTTCAGTGCGGTAAATCGAACACATTTGTCATCCTGTTGTGACAGGTCCTCGTTGTGTTCCACAGGGCCCAATACACCCCCCTCCACCCCTCTAATGCCCTACATATTACAGTACAGACCGATTAGAAATAGCCCTGGACATTCAGTTTCTCCTCCCAGTCAAAGCAGCGGGTGTGACAGGCCGCTTTCAGGCCTGTGCTGGCTCTCAGATGGGCGTTTCTCCGCCCAGACGGAGAGAAGGACTCAGACACGAGGCGAGACTGAGCAGGTGTCAGATTCAATCCGATCACCGGAGAGTGGGCGACCATAATTCTAATAATTCATAATTCTGTGGCTGGGTTTTCCTGCACTGCACTGCCCCTAGCACTGCACACCTGAGCCCTCAGAGCCCTTCTCGGCATGCTGGGAGATGGAGTCATGGAGTAAGTACAGTATAGCCTAATAATGCTGGCACAAAACTATCTTTCCTCAACGAAGATATGGATGACATTGTGCATTTCGTTCTGGCAGAATGATATAGTTCTATCTTTCAAATCAGCAAAGAAATGCCCATCACCAAGAATGGAGAGAACTGAGATTGAGAAAAGTGCTATAGTGTATTGCACTACAGTGGCTTTTGTCAAAAATTAATGAGGAAAGAGGAATATGAGGTCATGGTGAGTTCAGCGGAAAAAACAGGTGATTTTCATCTCCATTTTTTTTTAAGTATTCAACATTCTGGAACATCCTGCGGAAGCCCAGCCACAAATTTACCCTTAACAACAATATTTTATTAAGATCCCTGATGTCTGGTTTTAATTTGCAGCTTGACAGACAAGTTTTAGAAGAAATCTGTCTCCATTTTGCTCAGCCAAAGGAAAAAAAAAAACCAAAACAACAAGCTCGTAATCTCTGTGAGGATTGTAAAGACACACCCCTTCCACGTCATGTGTGTGTAAAACTGGTGAACCGCAAGTAGAGGAGTGACCTACTTTGTTACATAACCATGTATGGCGGGAGGCTGACCAACTTGTTCATTGACTTGTTTTTTTTTCCCCATTAAGAGGATTAAGAGAAGGCCCAGTAGCCCAGGAGTCGGGCTGGGGGTGGTGACCTCAGCTGGGGTCAATGTCACTGTTTTAATCCCTCCCCCTTCCACTGCGATGGGGCCCTCATTCTAATGCCAGTGTCAGGACTGGGGATAGCGCAAGGCTAACATCCAATTACCTAATGAAGGGATGAGTGAGTGTGTGCGTGTGTGTGTGTGTGAGTGTGTATGCCCATCAGCACGCGTCACAGCGTATGGAGAAAAGCTGCGGTGGCTGCCAGCGTTCCACTGATTAAGAGGCTGGTGTGTTGCTGATGCCCATTGTGGTCTGAGGGTTTAGGTTCAGCGTGGGGTCGGCCCACAGGACGGGAATGGGAGCAGGGAACGTACCCAGCCTCTGGGAGAACTCGTAGAATTTCTTCAGCTTCCCCACGAGGGGTACCACGGCGCCCCAGGCCTTCTCCTGCAGCCCCTCATCGCTGGGGTTCTGGATGGCCTGGAGAGGGAGGCATGGCAGAAAGGCATGTGTGACACAGCACAACAAACCACAACCACACAGGCCTCTCCTTCACCAAACATGTCCGTCACACTTCCACAACTATACTTCATACAAAAAAGCAGTTTATTCAAAGAAAAAGAACGGCAAGTATTTTCACCTCTAAATGTCTTTTGTTAGACCATCTTTACTAGCAGAATCTCCACTATAATACTCAGTCCACACCTCAATAAACTAAAGTAATTAAGACTTCACTTTTTCTTTACCTTGAGTAAATAGAGTGAAATAGAAGCACCATCCAAACTTTTTGGGCATCAGATTGAGGTGGGACAGAGACAGGGGCAGAACAGGTATTCAAAAGCATACCTCTCGGATCTCCTCCCCAGCTCCCTTGTAGTCCTGCAGGTCATCCAGGATCCCGCGCGCGTCCTTCAGCACCACGTTCACCTGATCCCACACCTCTCGCTCCGGCTCCGTAGGCTGTGCATCTGGGTACAGGATCAGAACCATTTTACTGTGCATCAAAGCTCCAGGCTAATCTGGTGTAGCATGGCTGCAGGCATTGCAAAGCTATTTATCGCTCTGTACCCCTGTGTACCTACTAACTAGCTATGCAACAGTGCTAACATCATCGTACCAAGCTCTGGTGTGGTTTTGAGGTGTTTTCACATGACATACACAGTGTGTGTAAAAATGTATCTGGGTAAACAGAGGTAGGCTATATTCCACCCACTGCAGACATAAATACTTTAAGCACTCTGTCAGCCATCTCTAGTTTAGCGCTCTCCCTCAGCGAATGCAGATACTCTGACCGCCCCCGCCCCCCCCCAAGGTCTTTTTAAGAGATCAGTGCTAGACTGTGCCTGCCATCAACTCCTTAGAAGGCTGATTTAAATCCAGTTTCAAAGGCAGTTTAACATTTTAAGGTTTTGATTGAGTGCAGTTTGTTTAATGAAATGAGTGGATTTAAGCAGTGAGCTTTGTGAAAAAGGGTACTTTGATGCCTTGCTTAGGAGACTTTGTTGAACCATAAAGATTGGGGGAAAGGGCTTATTGGAGGTGGCCGTGTGCTGTGATTCAAGCCCTTCTGTAATTCAAGATATGTAGGAGTACACTATCTGAGTTTTAAGGCTGTTTTTACTCTCTGTCTCTCATTTTAAATCTAGTCATGTAGAAGAGAACACAGACTTCTGCAGGCATTTCATTTTTGTTTTTTTTCCCAGGATAAGCTATCTCCCTTCACTACCCTCTCCCAAATTTGGGAGAGCCTTCTGCTGGGTGCAGCGCTCCATGCTCCTGCCTGGGCAGACGCGGTATGCCCGAGGACACGGGTTGGCATGGATGACATATCACGCCGCAGCTCCGGCTCGTCTCTGAGTGCTGTTCCAGACAAACCCCGAGGCCACAGCTACAGAGAGCATGCTGGGTCTTCTGTACTGCTGTATACACTCAAGCAAGCTGCAGGGGAAAGCTCCTTGTGTGAGTGTGTGTGTGTGTGTGTGTGCGTGTGCAACTGTATATGTCTGTGTGTACAGGTGAGTGGGGGATGTATCAGGTAATTGTGAGGAGCAGGTGTAGGTCCACCCGACCCACAGATACCCATTACATTGTATGTGTTGTAATCATAAGCTTGACGGAGCCAAGGATGGGGGAGGGGCGGGCATTAACACAGAGTTTCTCATGGGCCTTGAGAAACTCATCTACAGCCTCACACCCCAAAGAATGCTGGGAGTTCAGTATGTGGTTTATGTGTGGGTATGTGTGCATGTGGTGTGAATGTGGGAGTATATTTGGCTTGGAGGCAGACAGACAACTGTATAGAAACACAGATATATAAAAAAATAAATAAATCTTACTTTCAAAATCAAGGAAAAAGTTGGGTCCCTGCTCAAGGTCTGTGCAAGTCAAAACTTTTAGAAGGTTCCCCATATTAAGGTACCTGTGGAGAGAGAAAGAGAGAGAGAGAGATCTCAATATGAATTCATATCGAATGAAGCAACATTGATTGAGAGTAGGGGATGGAGTGACAGACCCCGGGGGAAGAGTTGGGTCAAAGCAGAGAGGGTGGGAGAGGGATGAACTCAGAGGCCCCCTGCAGTTTCTGGCTCCATGCCCCACACCCGTATCAGCGCCCCACAACACCCGGCGTGGTTTTCCTGTGAGGGGCCCGGCTCACCAGATGTCCCCAACGTCTCAGCCCCTCCAAAGAGCCCCCACGCCCCCAGCAGAGTCACCAAGGCGGCTGCATTACTGGAATCCCTCTCCTTTATTAAGAAATCCAACTGAGCGTGGCTTTTTTTCTGTTCACTTTTTTTCGCTCTCAATTCCCAAATGATATGTTTTTTTTTGCAAGGCGTGAAAAAGCAGTTACATGCAAACCTGCCTGCCGCTGTAGTTTTAATTAGCTTTTTAAGCCTCCGTAAACAATTACAATGGAAGCTCTACCCATGCCTGCTGGGTAACTCTGATGGGTCAAGCCTGAAACTTGCACAGCAACTAGTGCTCAGCTCTACAGCCCCACAATCTCCTAGTCCTGATTGATAAGAAATAGAGAGGTATGTGAGAGAATGAAGGAGGAGGCCGACCTTCCAATTACACGTGCAGGCAGGAAGCTTCAGGGTGCTTTATCTTCTTCACCTAAAAATACCTGACCTACTAACGCAATCCTCTGCAGGTGGCCTGGCTTCTGCTTGCTCCTCAGCTTTCGATTTTTCCAGCCAGGATCTCAAACTGTTCAGATTCTTCCCCCCGTTCCTCCCCTCTACCTCACAGGGCCTTCACTGAAATCTCCTTACCTTCACACGGTGTAGGGGTGTGGTCACACATGCACACAGGCTCTGAACTGAAACGGAATTGCTCTCCGGTCATCCGTGAACATAAAAACATTAAATAGTTGCGGGCTGAAATGCAGATTTGTATCCTTGATTTAAAAGGTGGTTTTCAAGTTGGACACATTGTTTGTACACTGGACACAGACCTCCTCCTTATCTGTATTTTTGACATCAAAAGTCCAATGAGTATATGAGAGTTGCCTTTCACTTTCATAGATATCTGTATACAACAGGCACTAACTAGACACACCCTCTTCTACTGCAGGTTACTGTAGGTCCACTATACTAATAATCGTCTATCTAACAAGGAAAGGAAAACACATTTTCTGAAAATACACTCCAATATAAATGCTGCATCTTGAGTTTGGACCAATGAAATACAGCCCATGGTTTAAGTGTGTGTGTGTGTGTGTGTGTGTGTGTGTGTGTGTGTGTGTGTGTGTGTGTGTGTGTGTGTGTGTGTGTCCTAGTCTAGGGTACCTTGGTCTCATTAAGGTCAATGACTGTTTTCCGACAGGGCATTGGTCCGCTCGATACACACAAACACACAGCCCAAGAACTGATTCTTTAGCCTGTTAGTGAGCCACTCATGCAAAAGAAATGACTGTTCAGAAACACACCGAGCTGAAAAACCAACAGATAAATTAATAAGAGCAGCCCCAGCCTTCAAGCAAAATCAGCACAATCGACACAACATCAACTTATTAACTATTCATTCCTTTGCTCATGATTATGGATAATTAGTCAGGTGAAAGTTGTAGCCTTAGCCTTGGTTGCTGGCATGTTCACAATATTCCCCTGGGCTACTGCACAAGGCCATAATCATGTAATTTTGTAATAGCTGGATGTTTAATTAATCAGCAACCTACTACTATAAGCTATGATAATAGTCCATTAATTACTTTTAATAGCATGCTGTTCTGCTTTTTTTTTTTTTGGAATAACTCACACTCTCATGAGAAAATGTAACATTTGCCAAAAAAGCATAATACATATCATAAGGGTTCAAAATCCACACAGTGTAGGTTCAAACAGGCCACCCTTATTCAGCTTAACAAGGTACTGGATTCGTTCTCATGTTAGGGTATGATGATAGAGGAATGCAGTGTGCCACTGGAAATGAGTAGTTAAAATATATAAGAGTAACTGCACGATTAATGAAAGTTAGTTCACCCAATATCTTATTTCTCTCATTCATTTATTCCGCTTGCTTGTACTGTTTTTGAGCAAGTGTGAATATACGCTGTGCTACTGCTACTTCAAGCCCCACACAGAGAACTGCATATTTATTTTGAGGTATTTCTCATAAGGAAAAACTCTGATATGTTTTATGATGACTAATGTATATCACAGTTAACATGCCCAGCTGGGCCTGCTATGGGTGTCTCATATGCACAGAGCTCCACAGACTGAAGGCAGCTGGTGGGACAGAGGTCAGAATGCTCACTTGTGCATGTAAATGCTTGTTACAGGAGATAACACATATCATATTTTCACTTTTTCCCTGGTGTTCTATGGTTATATGCACATACTGCAAAGCATCAAAACCCACCAGGCTTCGCTTACGCACTGGGAAGATAATGTAAATACCAATAATCTAATACTAAGGGGATCGGAGTACAAAATATGTTTAGAATAATTATAATAATGAAAAAATATATTTTTATATAGCTTTTAAAAATGCCAAAAGACACTTTACATAATTAATCAAACAAAAGATACAAAAACTGATTAACATATAGAACAAAAAAGGGCAAAGGAAGAGATAAAACCTAACTGTTAGAACGTCAAAGCGAGATCATACATTTCATACATACAACTATGACAAAACATGACCAATTTCTGCTAAATTAAACTATCACAGGACAAATCCCAAAAGAGAAGGCACGAACAGTTTTCTCAAAAGCTGCTGCTTCGTAGGAGAGCCTGGTACTCCACACAATATACCAATCTGTTCTTAACTGTGAAAATGTACAAGGTCACTTTACTTGTTTCCTAAAACAATAAAAACCATACAGCATGTATTGCAGAACAACACAATTACCGATAAAATGCATTTATTTAATACTGCTATGAATAATTATGCTTTAGGTTGTTGCATAATCACATTAAACATGCTTGAAATCTTGGAAAAAAGCACAGGAGAAAAGCCTGTTGGAAATGTATACATATCGGATGTCATGTGTATCATTGGTTTAGCTGAGGTCAGATTCTGTTGCCTCGGACAGCGAATTCCTTCCTCTAATGCAGGCAGAAGTCCTTCTATAATCTGGGAGGAGGGCATGTCTGTTCAGATTCCCGCATTTGTTATCGGCATCCCATGTCAGTGCCATGTCAGGTACTTAACCTGGCCAGTCATGCGTGTTCACCTGAACACTTAAAGTAAAAGAGGGGTACACTGCCAGGAAACTAAACCAGGGGGGGCTGTAATGGGAGGGTGGGGTTACAGTATATCTCATCTCTCATCAGGTGTAGGAGACTCGACGGATTAGGGGCCCCACTGATGTGGGAGAAGGTGAGTGGGGAGTGGTCGATACCTTGAAAAACCTGAATCCCCATTAACGTGAGAGAGCGAGAGCGCGGAGAACCGCTCTTTCAAGTCGGAGTCTCTCACAAGCCTCGGTGGGGAGCCAGTGGTTTATCTGGGCTTTTCCATGGAGGAGAAGGCTTCGCTGGCCACACAGTTAAAAGCAGCCACCTTGGGAAAAAGATTAGCGCTCAAAACAGCACAACCGCAGTCTGTGGGTTTTCCGTGAAGTGTATACACCTGGCGGGTATCCAACAGATGGCTATCTGGCGCAGGTTCCCATGTGATCATGCACACCTGTAATGCACACATTCAGCTGTATGGCGGCCTGTGAGGATGTCGTACCGACACAACGCCAACAATGCTGATAGGGGCACTTTTAGAACGTTTTCAGGGGAAACGCCAAAGTTTCACAGTGACTTCTGACAAATATTGCGGTCTCAGCCAATCAGCATGTCAGATCTTGAGTCTCAAGTTAAAGACAAGACAGATCCGCTCAACCAACTGATAAATTGCTGTTATGGAAACAGTCATTTAATTTGCTAACTGTCATTTTGATGTGGATTGTGTCTTTATTCAATAACATTCTTCATTCTATCCTTTTTTTCCGGCAAACTTACCGGTCTCATCTTGTCTGCTGTCACAGTTTCCACCTGAACCATGCTTAATGCTTAATGTGGAAAAACAAAGATGAGAGGTCTCCCAGATGTTACCTGTTCATAATGACAGGCCTATCATTATTAATAATTGCAAGTGCCACACAAGACATTTTAGATAACCAAATTTGGTCGAAGAAATCATAATCTCTGGTGCTCCCTTGGGTATACAATTAAAGTGATTGTAAGGGACGAATTTGTGAAGCTGGTGCTAAATTACAAAAGGACCCTTCAAAGTGGGAATATGCACAGATTTGTAGGGTATATGTATCAGGATTATAATAAATAGAAGATTAGTTCAGGGAGTATAGAGTGGTGAGAACTTTTGTTGGATGGGGATGAGAGATGTGGAATTAGATGCTTAGTGAGAAACTGAAACTGGTGGGAAAAATGAAAACCAGATATAAATTAATAATCAAAATATTGGACGATATTGTTTTCCATTTAATATAAATATTTCTGCATTCAACAAGTGGACTCACAAAGTACGTGATAAGGCCAGAAATTACCAGTCTCCTCTCTGAGTGCTGCTTCTTTCACTAAATAACATAAACTGTAGAACCTGCCACTGCACGCATGACCAGTGATTCAGCTCAGAAGGGCTGTCTATAAGGCCCACACGTTCACAGTATTAAAATATGAATTCTTTAAACACATATATTTAAACCAATTAAAAATCAGCACCTTATATACTATTTGCATATTGCCTGTAACTGCATTTTCTTTGCTACTTGACACATTCTTAAGACTCCACGCAATCTATATTCATCATTTGCATGTTATGCCATAACAGTATATCCTTGGCTTTTTTCAATGGCATATTTTGTGTTTCAGAATGAAGGGGCCTTGCGCAAGCTCACATTTAGCAGCCCACGGTGTGTTGCATTGGAGCTATGGGTGGGTATTAGGGCAGAGGAAAGAGCTACTGCACATATCTGGGATGTTCTCAAACAGATCAGCAAAGACAGAAGTCCAAAGGTCAAATTCTGTATCCATGACAATACTTTTTTTTTACCCAACACTGCCTGCTATCTAAGAGTAGTGGTAACAGACAAAAGCCACCTCTGTAGTAGGTACGGCCCTTAAACCAGTGGACATGGAAAGCTGCAGTGTGAACAAGCTTCTATTACTCAGCACTTACTGACCAATTAAAATAGATGATCACGAGGTTAACTCACCTCACCTACTACCCTGGATCTAAACTTGCAGTGGAATTTCAGATGACAACAAAAACTAGCATGCATGACAGCTCTCTGTGATCAGGTGAGAGCACCACGGCCTTAAGCAAACCCAAGAGCTGCAACTCAGGGTGGCCATGTCAGAAAGGCTGCAGAACTATCAGTTTAAGCTTTTTGGAACGGGCCAAGCCAAAGTCGAGACTTACACCCCGTTTATACAGGAACTGAAACGAGCGGCTTCTGACCGAAACCCACAGAAGTCACTGAGCTGGAGCAGTTCTGCATGGATGGAGGATTGGGCAACTATTCCTCTGCAGCCCTGTGAGAAACTGATCAATAATGACAAGAGGCGTTTGGGTGTGGTCAATGCTGCTAAAGGTGGTGCAACCAGTTAGAACCGTCTAGACTGATTCAGTAACATTTAGGTTCTTTTTTCACACTTGGGAACTCAGTATAAATTGCTGTATAAATTCATTTAATAAATGCAATAATCATCACAATTTTTGCCTTAGTTATTCACTTGGGTTCCCCCTTATCTAATATAAGGACCATATTCAAATAGAACAATATATTATTTACTTACATTTATATTTCATGTACTTACATGTTGTCACACATGTATACTTATAAATATAAACAAAATATATTTACAAATATTGAACAAAAAGTCCTGCATCTAGCACAATGCACTAGTGACCCGTCCAGAAAGTCTTTATGTAGCACAAATTAATTCAATGGATGTCTTAAAGTCCCTCCGTAGATCTATCATTGTAATCCGATCACCCAATTGCTTCTGAGTTCCAGCACCCACGATTCCTTTGCTGAATTCCCTCCCTTTGGCAAAGAGAGGTGATTAGGCAGATACTCATCACCTCCAGCCCTGTGAGCCCCCTCTCCACCCACCACCCCCCTCCCGGGGCATTCTTGATTCCAGGTGGAGATCATCAGGTCTGCCACACATGCCACCTGCCACACCCACCCCTCGCTGACAGGTTTCAGCCACGGGGGGTCCCTCCGATAGAGCACAGTCGCTGTTAACTGGGATTGGTCTTGTCGGGGAGGGCAGGGTTGGGGACGTTGGGGCTCTGTCCTATCGGCAGATTAACCTCCTTAAGCAAAGCAGGTCGACTGACCCCACACCCTCCGGTAAGGCGGCGGACAGGGCGGGGCAGCCCTGCTGGGGCCGGTTGGTTTATCTGCGGCGGGGTTTATCTGTGCCGCGTGCGATCCCCAGGCAGGGCTGAGCAGGGCGGGTTCCTGCTCTTCCCTGGTCCTCTGCTGCCACCTCTCAGGCAGTCTGTTAAGCTGCTCTGGATGCTCTTCATTCCCCCAGCCCTAAACTGTGCACATTACTCACTCAGTTATCACCCCAGGTTATACAGTATAGGGATTTGCTCCCATCTGACGCAGTGTCCCTGTGTGCTACTGGCACTCTCAGGTCCCCAGTCAAATCTGGCCTGTGAATTTACTCAAGTGACTTATCATTAGGGAAATCTTGGATTCAGAAAATCTCACTGTGAAAGGTTTATATGTTCGTTTTCATTGGTCCAGGCACTGCAGGTGCCTTTTCTATTTGTCCACATTCTTTTTTTCAGCAAAAGTTTTCTGCCCATTGACTTCAAATAACTGTCAGATGGTATGTCCAAGGATTACCAAATTTGGTACATGGGTTCCTTTCATTATGAGAAACAAATTTGCCTCAAGGACCGATACAGTTTGTCATACTGGATTTTTTCACCACTTGCAATTTCCTTTAAACACTTAAAATACAGCATCTAATTTAGACCAAGCTCCACAGAAGTTACATACAGAATCTTTGAATCTCAAAAGATGAACATGCATGTGGGCGTGGCTCTTCACATAAACTCCATCAAATTTGAAACCCTTTGATGCCATGCCACAACTGGGTGCAAATGTTTATTCACTCATCAGGATATCACATAATCGACAGAGGCTGACTGGTGGTGCTAAAGACCTCTGAGATTGACAACTTACATCACTTCCAAAAAATTAACTAAAAATCCATACCTAGATGCAGAAGACCCAGACTTGCTTCAGTAGTGAACCTACCCATTGCACACAAATGTGCACCGTAACACCTTCTTTCATCTCTTTTTCCTAGTTGTCATGCCAAAAACTGACTTCCTCAAATCCAACAAAATACCTAAATGCCCGAATTAGACATCCAGATTTAAACAAAGTTTTAAAATATTTACTGCTGAAAGTTTTTCTGCTTCTAATACATCTGCATATAAATTGCAAATATTTCTTCCTACTTACTGGGTAAAATGTGAAATACTGTAATAGAAAAATGACAGCAGGGAGGCTCAGCTCTGCCCAGTGTGCGTGCCGTGCAGTTTCTGCATGCCAGTAAAGCTGGGTGCCCAAGCATAGGGGGGGAGTGAAAGTGCTGACTGCGGAGGAAGGGAAGCAGGGGAGAGCTGCGGTGGTTCTAGGTCTAACGGTCTGTGACGGTCATGGAGCCATGACAACCCCGCGGCTCGGAGCGACTTCTTCCCGCTCCGACACGAGGAGGGGACAGTTTTGTTTTCGTTTCGACGGCCCCGTGGCGCACCCGAACGCTCAGAGTGAATTCAGCATGCGCGTGAGCGAGAGGCTGGAAAGCACCCGATTCTACTATCTACTACAGCCCGGTTGTGCTGCGTTCCCATTGGCTGAGGGCCGCTCCCTCCATCCTCCGCTGTATCCATGGAGTCAAAAAAAGCTGGTGCCATTGAAAACAACCCGGCAGCCAATCACAGGACAGCTTTAGGAGAGGAGAGGGCACACAGTAGTGAGATTTTAAAGACCATGAATAAATGAATAGGAATGGAGTAATGCACCAAAAATGGCTTCTGAAAAAAAAAAAACAACCATGGAGGTTAAGTTAAAAAAAGTGTGTTCAATGCTCATGATTAAAACTACAGGAAAGGTTTGTCAAATTTTTCGACTTCCAGCTATATTCCACTGACATTAAATTCTCTGAATGTAAAAATGTGTGTACAATATGTTTGGCGCAAAACAAAAATATTGTTGAATGTTTTTTATTTGAAACAACTAATTCTACAATTAAATCAGCATTTCCAAATTTAAACTGATACAGTTTTAGACAGAATTTAAAAGCATAATTGGTAAAGGTTGCTGTGCCACACCCACTTGACATTTTACAGTCGGGAGAGTGGGGGCTATGAATTACCCATAACAACTGCACATACACACACACGCACAAAACGCTCACAGCATCAGGACAACATGCTGGTCTAACAAGGATAATAACAATAATAATAATAATAAAAACAGTATAGCAGTGATAGTTATTGCCTTGGATACTGCAGACATTCTGTTGCAGTGCTGCAAGCATGCATGCCCACGTGCAAACCGCGCTACTACTGCGCCCAGCCAGCGTAAAAACAACACCCCTCCCCTCTCCACACACGCGCCTCGGGGGGGGCGGGAGGAGTCACGTGAGCTGCAGCGAGGCCTGTCTGAGGGTGGGCGTGGCTCAGAGGAAGCGCAGATTTGGGGGTGCGGGGAGGGGGAGGGGCGCTGCGGGGCGGGGGCTTAGATGCGGGAGCCGCAGAGGAGCCGGCTCTAAACTTGACCTAGATTCTCCCGATGACACGCCACATCGCATTAGCCCACTCGGCTGGTCAGGGGCCCGACGGAGCCCGCTGACGCTGCTCCGATCCGACAGGCAGTAAATGGAGGTGCACTTCCCAAAACCGTTCCCCCGGTCGCCATGCCGGTCACTGCCCCCTGCCCCAGCCCCAGCCCCAGCCCCAGCCCCGCCTCTCCCTCTACCCCCGCCCTTAAATGGAGGGCCATTTTTTCAGATCAAAACAAGGCTCGCGATTGACCTGTCCGCTGTTTTGGATGCAGCTGCTGTCTGCGCCCCGAAGGGGTTAGCGCTCGCTCACCGCTCCTCCCCAAGCACCTCGAGGTAAACAGTAATTAATGTCTGCCTCGTTCACACAGAGAATTGGGCTATAAGATGCAGAAACATGCCGCAGAAGAAACTGTCTATTCCAGTAAGGAGCATGGACAGCCAAAGGGCTCCCATGAGATTCATTTCATGGGCTCATGCTACCCCTTCTTACTATCAAACTGTCTTCTGCAGAATTCACCACAAGTCCTAAGTTCAGGTTCTTCCTTCTATATATCGGAATAATTATGTGACAGGCCGCACAAATGGGCAAAGCAAGCATAAGAGAACTGGGGACCTTTAAATGGTTCATACTATTCTTCAATGTACTAAGGCTTTAAAATGACTGCTAAAATGTGTCTTTAACATGGCTGGGGACACCAATATGGCTCTCTGAGGATTAATGCTCACAGAATGAATTACATGGCAAAGCATGGAGCAATGTTGAATGTGTGAAGTGTACTTGTCTGTGTAAAGCGTATCAGCCATTTAAATTCCCTCTGCTCTGTCTCACGTCCTTAGGCAGTGTGACCTGAACAACAACAAGGGGCAGCTAACACTGCAGCTGGCTTAAATATGGTCTCTTTCATGAATCTTCAGTCAAATCTACTTATTCTGACACCCACCACTATCATATTACAGTTCTTAAAAAATGCACTCCTGGAAACCATCTCACTGGCGGCATGGTCTTATTACAGCAAACTATCACCTCAATCCTGAGGCTCACAAAGATGGCAGACTTTAGTACACCCAATAAAACAGCAGTGATGGAGGGAGATGATGAAGGGAAGAGAGAGAGAGAGGGAGGAGAAAGAGAGAGAGATGGAGGGAGGATTTCCAGGTCATGGAGGAGGCATGTTCTCTCTTAGCCCCAGAGCTGCGTGTCAGCCTTCTGCCTCAATGGGCACTGTGCCCCTTTGGGCTCGCCGCCCCCCTCTGCCATACCCCCCTGCAGCCCCCCCCTCCCGCTCCCCCACACCCCCCTCCCTTCTGTGCCCACCCCCCCAATCTCCAGTTCTGTGCCAGGAACGTGGGGGTTGGGGGGGTGCATCCTGGTACTCTCCTTAGCCATCTTCCATAGAGATTTCCCCTAAACACCAACACAGCTCACTGTTATTTACATTCTCAGTGTCTGTGTTATTTTGATAAGTTACATTCTTTTCAGTAATATTGTTTATTAATAGCACAAGAGGCTATAACATAAAAAGAGGCTTAACATCTTAATAGCTTCCACCTACTGAGAATATTCAGTTAGGCTTGGTGTACGGTTGTTTGTTATGCCCTTGTCATGTACTTCTTACATACAGTTGGTAATAACAAGGGCACAGTACTGGATCACATATTCTGTAAATATGAGCCCAGAGCTGTGTCCAGGCAGTGAAATGTAGGCCGTTCTATAAATGACTGGACAGATTGACACATAGTGACCAAACAGGGTGGTGTCCCTGGGTCCAGGCAGTTGCTAGGGGGCACAGGCTGAGGTTGGCGCACTACAGTGCTTCCAGCCCCCTGATAAGAGCCGTGACCCCGCTGAGCCGGAGGACTCCTGGCTGTGAACAGGGTCCCATGGGTAATAGCAACGCCTCCACTGAGCCTCCAGCAGTCCCAAACCCCATTACACTGCATGCGTTCTATCGTGACCTTCCGCTTACAGTGGATCCATTCTCATTACTGCACTCACACATCTTATACCTGGACTAATACAGCAGAGTTGAAAATTCAGCAACAAAAATAAGGCCAAGTGCATGAATAGGGCTCATAAATATAATATTTTTGAGGACTGTACCCGCACTGTATTTTCAGACTTAAACTGGGCAGGGCTTTGCACAACAAGCTGTGCTGCAGTAAAAAAAAAAATAGGAGTGAATCGAGTTGCTGTCAAGGTATCTCTCAATTTGGAATGAGCAGAGCGCCCTCTGTAGGACACAAACAGCACCACCTTCCAAAACAAATTTGTACAAATTATCATTTGATCTGAAATAAGGGACTGGTTATACCTAAGACCTAAGTACACCTAATTGTTAAATATATTACAGGCATTTGAGCTTAGACAGGAATTGCAGTTGAACAGCCCTCTGCAGTTGTTTTTTTTTTTTTTTATAGTGCATGGTGAAGGACCACAACCCAACCCACCTTGAGTGAAGAGGACCCCCCATAACACGGCAGTGACTCCCTATGCTCACTCCAGCTTCCCTCTCCACATTGCTTTGGCAAGGAGACCAACTCCAGTCTCCTGCCATCTGAGCTACAAGATCTACAGTACATTTACCAGATACACTCAAATACAGTACATTTACTAAACACACTTATCAAGAGCGGTTTACCAAACACACTTAACTAGAGTGGTTTACCAGACGCACTTACCAAGAGCAGTTTACAAAAGTGCAAACTAGACGTTAGGCAAAGAGCAGAGATAATACCAAGTTATCAATGTCACAATGAACAATATTAGTCATTATATACACTGACAGTATAACATTAAGTGCAGAATTGGGAGATTGAAGATATTTTGATGAAAGCAAAATGGGTGTGGCCTAACTGCTGTTCTGAAATGAATATTCAAAGGAAGTGCAAGACTGTTACCTTCACGGACTTTTCTAGTAAATCATAATTGCATATGTAAAGCCTGAATACCACCGTGATATTTGTAAAAGCAAACAGTCACAGGTGTTTCAATGAACACATGACGGTAGGGCAGGGAAGGCAGAGAACACTACTGTTGATGCTGATGAGCCATGTTTTAATTCTGGGTCCTCATTCAAGAATCATTCTGGTGTTCACTACTTCAACTCTACCTGACAGAACTGGCTTTCCGTTTGTAAAATGGTTTGTCTGAGCCCAGTGCCAGATTTGAAAGCCTACCCACCCTGCAGTCCAGAGCCCAGGGAAGCTTGAAAGCCTAGCCAAGAGCACCACCCTGTGGCCATAATATAAACTGCAATTTCTACAAGTAAAAACATCAAAGTTTGTGCACTGGTTTACTACTTAACTGTAGTATATGTGCCCTGTACTTCATTTCAAGCCTGCTACCACAAAGATAAGCTTTCTGGAACATAGAGTCTGGAGAAACGGATTCCCTAGCATTAACTACATTTAGAGGCAAAGTCACCTAAAGACCTCATGTTTCAATGTTAACCATATTTTGTGTTATTCTCCAATAATAGATTTTGATACCTTTATTGGCATATTTGGAAATAGCTATGATACATAGTGATACGGTCAGAACCACCTGCTACATGACTGTTGGATTACTGGCTGTGCAATTTTACACTAGGCACCAAGACAGAGGAACCACGTGTGCATGTGTTAGCTGCAATCACACCGCAATTAACAAAATGGGCTTATGGTCATAAAGATTAGGGCAAACCTACAAAAATCTACATTGTTTCAGGTGTTAAATCTGAACCCTGCTAATGCCACTGGCCAGCTTCTCCTCCAGGCAATGCATCAGTGACCACAGAGTCACGCAGAAAGGGAGGGATGTATCCAGCAAGAATGTCCATTTGTCGTTGCTCACCCGTGATTCCACTGGGCAATCACGTTCATGCGGTGTGCCTGCAAAACCTGCAACTGAAATGCCATCCAAAAAATCCTATGTGCAGGGTTAGCTTGTAGAATTGTGGTGTCAGAACCAACAGAGGTAGGTTCTTTGCGTGGTACAGATCAAAGATGCGGACTGCAAATCCAAACTGGCTCTAGTACCAGCTATGGCTGGTCCACATTGCCATGGCAACAACTGGTTCACCATCACCATCACCAGAGTGAAACACTAGGTGATCCAGTTAAATTCATCAAACTCACTGCTCCCTGGCCAGGTGCTAGCAGAGTCATTTAACTGAGCTTATGTTGACTGTTGCCTACAGAGCAACAACTTGCAAATTAAGGAAATGGTTTTTAACCTTTAAAGGATGTTTGTGGTCTGAGGGTCAGGAAGGCATAATTCACAAAACCTGCAGCAAACAGGAGCTGCTGACGAATGAATGTTGAGCGTTTGCAGAGTATGCTCACAGCACAGACGGAACAAGAAACCATCAGTGTGTTAAACTTTTCCGGAAAGAGTACAAACACAGGTTTACAGAACAATGGTTCGGTCAAACAGCTCACAAATCATGTACAAGTTTGCGGTGGAAAATGCCCAATTTTTAATCAATTCTTGGATATGGCTCTGCTGAAAACAGTACTTCTCAGTTTAACACAGCTTTGTCAAACTGCCAATGTTGAGAGAAGCCTGTCCAATGGGCGGCATTATTTAATAAGCACTACCCAATGTTCAAGGTGGACCACAAAAATACGCTACCTTACAAACTACATTGAGACCAATGCATTGTAAGTATCAAGAGACTGTCAAGAGACATATCCAATGCACTGTCCTTCATTTCATGAATTACCAGTTAAGCAGTAATTTAATGATTAACTGAGATGACTGCCACAATTAATGAAATAATAAGACAATTAGCTAATAATTAATGGAGTCTGGCTTGTTATAAAGGCTCCAACACCTCTTAGTAGTTGAGGGTTTAGAAGTTGAGGTAACCTAGAAATTCATATCCACTCTGATAATAACAATATGGTTGTAAGACCTTCAGTGCTTTCACTCCTATACATTGGAATGTGAAATTTGAGTTAATCACCACAGATACAGACCGGAATTAAAGCTCAATGATTTGGAGGTAGTAGAGCAATCTGTGTAATGAAAATTATGGCTTATTTTAACATCATGTAAAAGAGTTGCCCTCCCCCAATACAGATCCAGACTGTCCTTACTGTATTGAGACAGTTATGAATGCATGAGTCCCAGAGCCAGGTCAATACAAGGGGTGCCCACGCATCAAAGAGCTGTTAGCAACACTAAAGGCATGGATATAGCACTATCACCATTTCAAGCTAATCTCAGAATCACTGACAGAGTGACAGTATGGGGTTAGAATAACATTAGACTTAAAGGCATAGCAGAATGATACTACAGGTTCAGAGAGATATTAGAATTATTCATTACCAGAGATGGACAAGAAATGGACAACGGCTCCCTGAATGACACAGAGCTCCGTTAAATTGACACTGCGGGTTTGTAAAGTGATATAATCCAAACTACATTAAAAAGATCAGCCTGGGGCCAGACTTGCGTTTATTATCATTCATTACATATTCATGAGATGCATATTTGATGGGCTCACGGGAAAGGCGCCTCAGAAAAGCACTCCCAGCTATTCGATATATCTTCAAGGGCTCTTTTTCAAATCTCATCACCACGCACGGTACTCTGTTCACAGGAGAGTGATGATCAATCTACGAACAAAACAATGAGCTGGGATTTGTTAGGAGCAGCAGCGAGCTCCGAAAAGCACTTTCATGATAAGAGCAAGGCTTCCTTTTGCACTGTGCCTGTTTATGGAAGCACAGCTCCCCGTTCCCCTTCCAGTCAATTAACCCTTTGATTTAAAATCAACAAAGCTCTCCTTATATGGAGCTACCCCCTAATATTGTCCAATGAACTGATTTACAAAGGACAGTACTGGGGAGACATTCGCTGTAACACAATTACTAATTCCAGGAGAGATCCACTTAAAAAAAGGCTAATGACAATGGAAGAAATACATAAGACAACAGGATGAATGACAGATGTTGATGGGCAAAGATACACTACATTAACAGTATATGAGGTCTGTTCATGAAAATCAAACAACATATTACAAGGAAAGTCACAATCACAGCCTAAATGATACTTTATAAATCACAACACACTGCAAATTATCCTGGCAGATTTATGGATTAACAGTCCATTAACAAAATGATGAACCAAGCATATGACAGAAACACAGGGAATGTAATGCAGTCTTTTATATCCTACTCAATTTCCTTGAATTTTCCTGTACCAAGGACTGTAAAACATTAGAGTCCATTAGGTTTACTAAAGCATTCAGTATATGTGTTGTTGGTGCAAAAAGACTTACAGAGCACATGTTGAGGTGGTTCATTAGTTCTAATCACGGCGGTCATGTTAATAAAACATGTGCTAAAAGGTTCGATAAACCTGCCCCATGTTGTGGCTCAGAAACTACTTCCTTCAGTTCTGCAAGCTACCAGCAGGTGGCAGTGTTGCCTCATATTGCCCTTTCCCCACAAGCTACACTTAGCCACTTCCCCTAGTTTAGCTTTTTAATAACAGGCGATCAGTCATGAGCAAACTCCTGCGGTGCTCGCTGTGAAAGCTGCGCAGCATTTACGCAGTTCTCTTTCTCTGTGTTTAGCATTCCTGCCTGTCAGCTCGAGCACTGGGAAGTAAGTCACAGGTTGGATATGGCGCTTGCCAAAATGAGAAGAATATGCACTTAATTCAGGAGATTCTCCAGCGTCCTGTCGTGACCCCAGCTGAGGTACATTTGTACCGAACCGAGGAAACTTTATTACATCAACAGAGGAATACAAAAAAATTATCTGGCAGATTACTGGCAGTTCACCTAAGGAGCACCTGCTCAACCCGATAGTCGCTGACGCTAAATAAAATTCTTACTGAAAATAAACAGAAACCAAACAAAATGACTGAAAATATAGTTGGCTCATGACAAATCTGTTAAACCCCACAAAAGTCTTGATTGCCTCTCCCCAGTGAGAATCTCTTGACGGCAGTACAGCCAGCTGGAGGGAGGTGCTCCTTGCTAGACTGCATGGCATTGGGCCTGGGCACGGGCTTGCTATTTTACATTGGCAGCTGGATCGCTATCCTGTATCATAACGCTAATCTTGCCCAGAGAGCGCAATGCAAATGCATCCTAGTGTAGAGACCTCAGTAATTTGACTGCAAATGTGAAAACATCAAGGCCCCGAGCTCTACACCGCTGTACTTGTCGGGACAGTTCGTTTCCCGCGGGGCTTGTTCAACAGCCTGGTTACAATGCTTACATTTGTCGAACAAGCTTGCCGACCGTGCCCTGCCAATAACTCTGTGGCCACATCCATGGAAACGGGGGAAGGAAAGTAAAGCGGAGGAATATTCCGAGGGCATGAACAGCTTTTTCGCGCATTGCCTCCGCTCTCGCTCTCCAAGCCGCCAAACGTGAGGGCAAGGCGCTGATGGAAAGTTCAATTCTCTCCCATGTCTAAGCATAGCCCTGAGATCAATGCAACCTAATAGGGCCAGGAAGAGCAAAAACGCTTACGAGACAGAACCACCGAAACAGGAAATATGAGTGTTCAGTCGACAAGAGAGCAATAATTCCATAATTAATAAGTTCCAGAAAACATTAAAAATACACAGAAATGATACATGAAGACGCAGGTATCAGCAGTATCAAACTGAGCACGTGAGGACAGCCTGACTCATTCCAGTCCAGAAAACCAGATGAAAGAACATTCCCTTACCTTTTACCAGTGTTTTAGTCCTCGGAATCTGGGCTCACAAGCTAAATGGAAGAAAAGAAAAAAATTCCATAAACATCTTCTGGGATATGACAGACAAAACACACCTTGCATTTACAAATAATTTCATTTGCAAAACATATGCATATACTAACTACAGAAAACAGCTAGAAAACATGTAAAAGAAGACATTTTACACCAATTAGCCACACCCTGTACTTGTTTTCAAGATAAAACCAGAAATTTAGCACAAAAGAAAATACTATTTTAATCATGGAAAATTCTCAGCAAAGTGACACCAATTACCCATCTACTTTGGACTGTATCATTACAGCCTATTTCTGCCTGCTGTGATACAGTATTTTATAATTGCTGAATGCTCAAACCTGCTCTTATGGCAGTCATACGCACTACACATTAGCTGAAATAGCAACTTAATTTCAGAGGTGCAAACAGCTATTTCCTGCGAGTTGTGGGAAGCCAAATGAATCATCTGTGATACACTTCTCCTTTGCAGAAGAAACCAAGGGAAGCGACTGTGTGTGTTTACTGTGTGTGAGAGCTGTCAGAGAGCGTGTTCCAACAGCCCTTGAAGTCAGGGTGATTAGATTAGAGCCAGCTAATGACACATGGGAGGAACCTTCACTTTAACCTGATGGGACTCCCTGTGCCAAGTCTTCACAAGAGTGCACAGCCATGGAAGACAATAGATTCTGCAAGCAGAAGAATGAGTCAATCTATTACGCAATGACTAAATGTATAGCGCAAGCTAGCAGGTAAGTTGCCTGGGAATCAACCTCGGCTGCCATGAATTGTCTGTTAGCAAATTATATGGACAACACTGCTTAAATTCTCACCATTAAGGTGTGCAGAACCATTAACACTACAATAAAAAGTCAGCCCGGCCCATGGAAAAACCAGGTGGGCTCCCGAAACCCAGCCTCCAGGTTCAGTCCTTCAGTGTGATCCACACAACTGCTATGCCGAAGCTTCCTGCAGTCTATCAGAAGAGGCAGACTGACCAGCCTCTCAGCCACAGCTATTGTTTGCAGTCAAATGACTGAGTCGACACTGCACCTTGGCGGGAAGCCTGGATTGTGTGTTGGTAGATAACCAGCACTCTATAGTGACCTCAGGCCAAGAGCAGCGCAAGTCGTCTTGGCTTCAGGAAATGGGAGGGAGAAGTGCCCGTGTTACTCAAGTCCATTTTATTTACCCATAATGCAGTTCACTAACATCGGACTGGTGGCTGGTGTTGCACAAACACGATTCACCTCATGACCCCAGAGAAACAAGTGCAGCGTGAGCTACTTGTGTGCTGGAAATAATCAGGACAGGAAGCTCTCTCATTGTTTCTCCCTGAGCTGGGCGGGTCTTACAATGACAGCTGTCAGCCACACCGTTGAATGCAGTCTGCTGCTTTGTCATAGTAATCCAATTAATTAATTTTGTTTTTTCTCAAATACTAATGACAATTACATTTCAAAAAATATTTTTATTATTTTTTCCCACCCTCATGCAGCAACCTGGCATGCGATTGCTCCTGGGTCACATGACGACAAGCCCTCACTTCTTTCCACACTGCAGACACAATCACATACTGCCTATGGCAGCGTATACTCATGCATCACAGGTGCCCTTCTGACCAGGGATGGCCACGAGAGAATGATGCTCATTAAAGACAAATTGTCTAAACCAAGTCAGGGCATGGATATGGTTATTATTATAGATGTGATTTTATTATTATTATTATTATTGTTGCACTGAAGTTTTGTAAATGGCTCTAATATCCACAGTGTACATGAAAACTCTCCAAACTTAGTGGGAAGTGATGGTGCTGAGGATACAAAACATCCTAAATAAAGTCCAAAACATCACCAACTGGCCTAATGGTGGCACTATAGCACTGGTTCAAAATGGACAAGTCATCTTTTCACCAATTTGACATAGACTCAAAACCAACATTATTACTTCCCCCATCACAAGAAGCAGATAGAGGTAAACTGGCATCTGACATGTGTTTCAGTGATGAAAACTTTCCACGCATCGTGTACTTCATGTGCCACTCTCGCTAGCCTCTTGCTGTGCTTGGTTCTCAGGCATTGCCGCCTGAAGTCAGATTTATCCTTCGTCACTATTATCATGGAATGTGTGTTTTGTCACCTCAAAACACTTCCACTGAAAGGGGAGAGGACCACCACAAAATGCACAAGCAGCCATTTTGTGCCTAGGTGAGTCATGGTCAATATTTAACATCTTATCCAAAGGATAAATTGTCCTGCAGTGGACTCTGGCCTTGGAAAGACCACCCCCCTAATAACCCACGGACACCTTTCACCAGCTCAGTTTCCCCATGGGGCCTCTCAGCCAATGAACAGCCATGACCCGCCCTAGTTAGCTGTCAAACAGGAGTAATTCACAGGGTGATGGGTCTGTTGACACAAGAATGTGAAGCTCAGTGCCGACACTCCTCCACTAAAAATAAATGTTTACAGAAAAAGACAGGTCAGCAAATATTCTACTCTTTTCTTTGCAAAGAGTAAAAAATGACTATCAATATTTTTATACATGAAGCTATACCAGTGTTACTATTTTGATTAGTAATACACAAAAACTCAAACTGATCAATCGTGTTAATGAATTTAGGGTGAAATTCTTTTCGGTTCTTTTCTGTCTGGTAATCTTATGAGTACTTTTTAATGACACGGATGCTGCTGACTAGCACAGTATTTATAATTTCGTATATGCATCATTAGTCTGTTATGTACTGTTCCAACTATGCAAAGATAGAAGCTGCAGAGATTTTGACTGTATTGCATGATCTGCAAGTTGACTAGGCTGAATTTCATGCTTCTACCACATATTAAATTCTGGGAAGTTTTGGAAGGTCTCTCTCTTTTTTGTGCCCTTCAGCACAAAAGTAATGTAATTTCCGTGATTGTAATAAACCACAATGACATTTTGTTAGAACCCTCTCTAGGATTCAATTTTTTTTTTCGTTTCAAGTCTTGGCAGCAAATTCATCAGAACTTAATGATTTAATAACATAATGTCAGAACGCACACTTCAGTGCTAGAGTTTTAATAAAAAACAAACAAAAAATAATCACAGTCCTTTCAAGAAACACTGAATAAACATAATCCGGCATTAATCTTCTCTTTCATTCAAATGTCAAAGAGAAAATTAAACTCCACGAGACTATGTTTATACCAATTTAACATTTTTCATATCTGCTAGGGCTAGCAACATCAGATAACGCAATTCTGGGGGCTTCTGGAAGCATGCGCCATATCACTGAATGGTGCCAAATGGAGAACAGTCCAAATACAATACCGCAGCACCGATTTTTGAACTGTGTCTTTGCAATCGCGGCTCTGGAACGGTTTTCTGTATGGTGGGCCAACATTGAGGTTCAGGGAAAGAGTAGTAGGGGTGTCCCCCGGGATAAAGTTTGGGGGCGGGGTGACGACAGAGGACGGCCACAGCTGGGTCAACACTTACCAGCAGGTGAGATCGTCAGGTCTCCGGGAGGGGGAGGGCCCAGCCTGGCAGACGGCCGAGGTCACGCAGTCTTCCTGCCGGGTCAGTGTCTGGAAAAGCAGGTGGGATGGGAGAGCATGAGGAACGCATCACACCGACTACAGACTGAGAGTTCTGATTGGCCAGCTGCAGCCTGCTTTACAGTACAACATGGCCACAGGAGAATTACATCTGGAGACGCAAGGCTGCTAACATGAGCAAAATTGTTGTAATTACACATTGATTTTTGAGTCTCTTTCCATTTTATTTAGACAAATGATAGGCTCTTGTCCAGAATGGGGCTTTTTTGTTATTAATGTACATATTCATGACTGCATAACAATAAGTCTATTATTTACACAGATATACTTACATTGGTTGTTACATTAACCCCAAAATACAGATAACATACAAAAGGTTGTGATATACAGTAACTACAGTATAATTGAAGTTAAGCAGAATAAAATTTCTTTTGCACATATATATATTTTCACTGCAAAGACATCTGAGTAAATATTCAGGTTGAGATACTCGACAGAGGTAAGATAAACACAGATGAAAATCTCCTGTTTCCATGACGAAACGCTGTGGTGTAGCAAACATTTTTCAATCCAGCGGCATTCCCACTGGGAAAATCTCGGGATGCGCTCTGTGATTTAATCAGGTTGGAGGGTTTCACGGGTGTTATTGGAGCTGCTGTCGGGTCAGGTTTCTGCAGTTTGGCCTGTGCGTTTGTCCGCAGACTGCATGCAGCAGTTTGGGAGGGCCAGTCATTACGCGATATGGGCAGGCTTCTCTGCAAAATGATTACATCAATCCAAGATGAAACACAAAACGATCACCACAGGCATACCATGAATATTTACCAGGCAACCAGTCAGCTTCGACTAACTTAAACGCTACAAGGACTATGCCCGAGTTGAAGAGAGGTATATTCACAAGGTCTGCTTCTGCAATATCGCCAAGTCCAGCATCAGTCTTTCACTATTAATTTTCTGTTTGTACCACTTCAAAAAACACATGTATCTGCAGAGTCATTCCTGCACCAGCTGTCAATCAATAGGTGTTTCAAAGCAAAGCAAGGTGAGACAGCTCAGTCTAGAAGAGCCCCGATCGATAACCTGTATATCGGAATTGGCCTGACACAGGCTTTATATAGCTTGAGCATCGTGCCTCATATTCATTATACAAGCACTGCAAAATTAGCTGCACACTCAGGGCGATTATGATCCCATGTTCCTTCCTTGCATAGAGTAAACTGAAAATTAGCGCTGGGACATAGAGATTTAGTGCCAGAGTGCATGTCAGAAATTGATTATGTGCCATGACAAAGTAACTGGAAATAAAACTAAAATTTTTTTAACATTTGAAAGTGGACATTTGCGCAAATCAAGCCTGGTGCGCACAAAACATCAGATCCCACTTTTTTTCTCAGGAAACACAAAAAAGGCTATAAAAACTATGATCAGTCTAGCTAGAGTTATAGGCACCAAAAACCATTTTTAAACTGTGTCTAGGCCTTACATTCCTTTTCCCAAAGAGAGAGAAAATAGAGTCACTGGGTTCTGTTGTGCAGGGGGATAAAGGTCTCCATTTTTACTGCTACCATGATTAACCCAAAATTAACAATTAACCAAACCTCAGTTGCTTGAGGCTCATGAGATCATGAATAAAGAACACAGAGCTGTGAAACGGGAAACCATCAATGGGTGGATTTTAACAATTCAGTCATGTTAGATTGCCAATTGAAGGGCTACATTTCATGTCAGCCCTTGCTATCTGCGGCCTTGATGTTTTCCTGAAAACCAGCTAGTGCAGCAGTTTAGCTCCTCTATATTCAGATTTTCTCCACTTGAAACATGGGGCTTTAATTGTATTTAAGGTTCTACAACTCATCCATCTGACCTATAAGCAGGTAACAATGGTCCTCTTTTGTGAAATCTATCATTCTATGCTTGACTTATTCAGCTGGTTGACGGTACCATTGAGGCTCATAAACGGTCTTCCATCAGAGAAGCCAGAGGTCTAATCATGACTGTACACTGTGCTAGGAGGATGGTGAGTGGAGTCCATCTCAGTGATCTCAGGCAAAGATGCCTCCATCCATTCACAGCACAACCTGACTACACATCCCCACCAGCCACATTTAGGGTTGATGCCTGCGTACCAAAGGGGGCCACGCTGTGTGTTTGCTCCCATCACTCATTGGAGCAGAGCAGAGCTCTCTGGGCTGCATGGGAGGGCCAACTTCATATGAGAAACTGTGATCCAGGCCCAGCAGCGTTAGAACAGATGCTCAGTGTCCCTTCAATGGGACCGGATAGCATTTCACGCCTGAGCTCATAACGGTGACCAGCAATAATGAGGTCAATTCAACGGGGGGCAGGCTACAGTACTAGGGGCACACACACATACGCATGCACACATACATACATACATACATACATACATACATACATACAGGGTTTGAAAGCTCTGAGCCTTCACAGTGTGTATTATCACAGGGAGGACACTGGCTGATGTGAGAGAGATTATCTCTGTGGTGGGGTGGGGCTGCACAAAGCAGAGGAAAGAGCACCAGCTTAAATGTATGTGGTTACCCTCAGAACAACTAACATACTCTCCGGCTAGCTCTCTGTGTGGTTATATATTGGCTTCAGTGTTGTCTTCTGAGGGCTGGCTAGCCTCATTAGCATCGTGCTATGACACCCCAAGGCCGACCTGTTAGGGGACCCTTATCTGGCTGGCTGTGGCAGTTCTGTGCACTGCCGTTGCTACAGTCACTGCGGACATCTGCGCCTACATCTGGAAGAGCAAAACCGAGCCTTCCCCAGTCCTAACTTTGACAGAGCGTTACATAACCAGCTGCTTCGGCACAGAGGGTTTTTGATTGCGGCAAATAGTTTGTCAAATTGAATCCCGAGCTTTCAAGACAGTCATTTATTGTGTCCCTGATCCAGGAAAAATGATTTTCCCCCACGCTCTCTCTGTTTTTACTTGAGATGGTAAAATGTCAGCATGCCACAAACAGACATGAGCTCTAACAGAGAAGCTGCTGATTCACCCAGACCGAAATGCAAAATTATGTACATTTTTTGCGGGCCTCTACCGTTGAACAGGAAGTGGCTTTGAACAAACAGAAGGGGAACTTTCCACTTGTGAGCTTCTGCTCTTCCGATTAGACCTGTAGCAGACAGGAGATAAGGGGAGAGACGAAACCTGTGAAGTTGTCGTGTAGTTCCAAAATTAAATAATGAGGAAATGCAGTCATAAGTGCCCAAGTCTACTGGGGTCCCACTCAGAATGAGGTCACAGAAGCCAAAACCATAAAGATAAGAAGAGGGCTCAAAAAGAAATCTGTGTGAATAACAAAAATAAATCTGACTGCTTGTCACCAAATCACTGTATATGAATAATGATCAGAAGAACAAGAGTATCTCATAGGGTTAGATCATTTGACCTGTGGCCTTCCTGCACTGCTTTTATCACCTGTGAGAAAGTACTGTGAATGGAGCAAAGTAATTGCTTTGACATTGCGTCAAACACACAAAACGCAAGCACTTCCTTGCCAGGAATGGAGAGTGAATGATGAGGGCAATGCAGAAATAGGCCCCCCTGCTCGCTTTGTGCTCTTTGCATGGCGTTGCACAGCTTGCACTGAGTGTCGGCAGCTTCCCTGCTGCTGTTCCTGTCAGCCATTTTTCACAGCGCTGGTACCTCAGAGACAAATGCTACCATGCTGGTGGACTGAATTGCAGTTTGTTGGGTGGGAGGTGGGGGTTGGGGGGGGTGTAGGTTGAACAACCGCATTAATAAGGATTCAAAATCAATTTAACAACTGATCACATCACAGGAATAGACTTTCAACCCCCTCCCCCGCCCCTCCCTTTAATAAAAAGAGCATCCTTTTCCCTTTTCCGCCACAATGAATTTGAAAATGACACACGGTTCGCCGCGCGCCACGAATACCAACTCCGGCTCGATCATCTCTCGTCGGGCAGTGACAGTTTTTCCAATTTGTATACAAATTCATGTCATCTCCCCCCTCCCATAGTGGACAAAGTTATTGCATTACATCCTGCATTGTGCTGCTCTTTGTTCTTCCTTAAAATATAGTCACAGCAGCTGTTCAGAGGAAGTTTATATGGGGAAGTCAGTCCTTAATGGCCGCATTGCAGTTTTGACCACTGACAGGAATTTACTCTATATATACTATGAGACAGCAGTACTTTTAAGCTTTTAACACAATTACATACGAGGCATAAATAAACATTGATTGTCATACGATGCATTAACCAGGAATGGCCTGCCATATATAATGTATTGCAGCGGGCAGAGAATTGTATTTTGCTGGCTGCGTCAGTGGAGCAGATTGCACAACGGCGTTTCGTAACAGTGAGGCTGTGGTGTCAGGCCTTCGGATGGATGCGTGGCGGAGGCTGGGAGAGGCCACGCCCTGGGTTTGTGTTCAGGGAAGGGGGCACCGCTTCTGCTCAGAGGCTAGCCGTGGGTCACGCCTGTGCGCCGGAAGCAGCCGGACGGCCTCACGTGGACTGGCCTGAACCTCGCGCAGAGCGACTGAGCGGCAAATCTCACGAGCGGGCCAATCGGATGCACCCGCCCATCTGTCACCTTGTATGCCACAGGAGCCAATGACATTGCGCTATAAAACATGCTTCCACCCAGCTTTATCAGCAGGCTGTCCATACACCAGCAGAAGAAGTATGTGACTGTGTAAATCAATCTCAGAGCAGGAAGAGTAGGGCTGTTGTACCTGAGAAGTGGTTGTACATCTGTGTTTCAACTTATTGCAACAGTGACAGATGGTACTGAATTAACCGGGGGAGGGGGGGAGGGTGGGGGATTTTGCATGTGACGGACAGAATGTCCATACATGATCTTGCAGTTATCCTGTTGGTCAGCAAACCGCAACATGCTTACCGATTTCCCATCAGTCAGCACATCCCGCTTATTTCCCACCTGAGAGGCCTCTTATCCTCCATCCAGGGAGTCGGGAAGCCGTCGCTTTCCCGATGTTCAAACGAGTCTTTCACAATGAAAAGTAATTCAACATGACAAACCAAAATACCATTTTCTCTTTTCAGTTATGACACACGCATTTTGCCAATTTCAGCCTTTCAGAAAGGATAAAAATACTCAAGACCCGAGACCAAAATTTGAAAGGCACAGACCTAAAGGTTTACAGGAAGTTCAACTGCTGCAGTTCAGGATGGCAAACCACTAGGCAATGAGAAGTTCTATGAGGGAAACTGACCGTGAACGGACACAGAATGAACTTCCATAGGCCAACAATAAGCAGCAAGCAACACACTGACAGAGTGTCACCGATACAGAACGCAGAGAGCGGTGTGAAAATATTAAACTATGATAGGCCTTCATTACGGTAACAGCAACTTAAAAAACACATCCACGTCTAATGCCTGACTAAGCTATCATTGGCTAGATTTTTGCAACTAATGAGCATATTAGGTTCCATGAAAGAGGTACTGTGGCTGTATGAAAGAACAGGGCAGCCGAATGCAGCATGTCCTATTGCACAACCCCTCCTCTCATTTCACTGCACTGTCTTTCTTCACAAACTAGGCCATTTCTGTAGTCTGTGCTACAACAGAGCATTTGCTGGGCTTTTCTGCAGCGACTTTATCATCTGCGTCTCTCTGAACTCCAGCCTGGTAAATACATGCTACTGTTTATTTATACTGTTTATTTTATTTACCCTACTGATCAAACAGTGGGCTAAAAGTCACAGTGTAAGATATTGTAAAATAATATTAGTCACATATACAGGTTTTGAAATCCTCATGCAGGCTCGCTCCGGTAAATTTAATGCACATTTGGGAGTTGAGTTTGGTGGACTGCCCTGCAATTCATTCTGGGTAAAGCACGCTGTTTGCCAGCCTGCATATATACGCACTGCTTACGGACCAACCATTAGCGCACGGGTCTCTTGCAGGCATTAATGTGATCAGACCTCTTGGTCAAAGCTCACCCCATTCAGTCTAATGGCACTAGGGAGTGACAAACAGGGTGACTTAGGACTATCTGACCTTAAAGTTTCTGCAAAGAGATATTTGAACAAAAAAATAAGAGTTTGGCAACATTTCATGTGTCTGTGGCTTTCTACGGATCTCAGATTTCATCCACTCTTGGCTGGAGGGGTTTTTGGGGCTCTTGCAGGGATGCATCTTCAAATCTGTGATTCTAACCGGTCTTTTGGACTCTTGGAGCCCTCTCGGTTGTTGGCTCTTGAGAGGGCGTGTGGTGAAATTGGCCCCTTCTCTGCACTACTTGGGTCACACTGCTAATCCTCTTCCAGGACTAACATTAGTACATTGTACGAGAGAAAGTTTAACATGTGGCAAATGGTACATTCTCTGCAGAGATTCTCTACAAATCTGAAGTGCTTTGACAATGGACTTTCACAGCGATGCTGTAGTGCTGTCATTGTTCTGCTAACAGGGGGATGGGAAACAAAGTAAACCCAGTCTGAGATGTACGAGTGTCCTTGAAATGAGTCATTTAAAGAAACATTTTAAGTACATCTACATTCTGTGTTAGAAATTGCACCTGGCCTCAGATATACACAGATACTTGGCCTAGAACACCCCATCACAGAACACTTTTGCCGAGTAATTCAACCGAGAGCAGAGGGCTCACACGCCCGCGTAACAGAGCACACATAACTCAGTGTAACTGTGCACAGAGAGCAAACAGACCCAACTACCTGAACACACAGAACCAAGACCAGAATAACTGAACATAGAGCACCCAGACCTGAGTAATTGAGGACTGAAAAATCAGACCAGAGTAACTGAGAGTACAGCATTCAGACCTAAGTGAATGAGAACACAGAGCTCACAGACTTGAGTAACTGAGAACAGAGAGAACACAGACTTGAGAAACCTAGCACAGAGCACACAGAGCACACAGTCCAGAGTAACAGAGCAATCAGACTTGAGTAGCTGCACACAGAGCATCCCCTGCAAAGGCAGCACAGATGGCAATGATTAGCCTCTGCGTGTTTAATACATTTAGGAGATTTTCTTCAATATACATTTAATCTACAGATTATGGTTTAGAAAAACAGTTTGTTTCTCCAAGAGAAGTGTACAATTGCATATGTGTGCTCGTAAGGGTCAATGGTTTCTGGGAAAAAAACAATTACAGAATTAAGTGGATTTCACTTTTTAGCCATGCTGCTGCAGGGATATTAAATTTTAACTACACTGGCGTGTCCTGGAATATGGCAGTAGATAAGGGATTAGATTTACCATTCTCTAAACTACAAGAGTTCAGCAAATGCTCTGTGCCCTTTCTCTGGATGCTTCTCTCTGGATGCAATGCTACTCAGTTCATTACACATTACAAGTACATAATTATTTAATTTCTGTCTCTTACAATCACAACTGCATGGATCAAGCTAATCATGTGAGAACTCCTCAACAGTAAAATAAGAGTGAACACTGGATGATGTAAACACTTCCACAAAATGGCTGCCCTTTGACACAGTGCGCTAAAATGCATTTGCTTACACCCCCCAGGTCAGATCAATGCTGCTTTCATGTACAGCCTATTGATGTGTTACATTATTAGCACTGCTGTGATGTTCCGCACACAAATGCCTGAAGATCACTGAGGATTTTATGGGGGAATAGGATGAGGCTCAAACACTTTAAGTGACTGATATGCCCTGTTTATACCATTGGTGTGGTTAAACCTTACGGATACATCCAGTTGGAAATCCGTAAGAGTACACAGCAACATCAATGCCATGCAGTCCACAGTATGTAGGACAACATGCAAACCGATGGTATATTGGAAACTGTGACAGTCTCATTTCGAGCTAATCGTTAAAAATGTGTCCCATTAACGGGGGGGCTGGTTAACAGTGCTGCATCAAACTATGACGCTTGAATCACAACGAACGATAGCAGCAAAGCTCAATTAAATCAGCTTCGAAAAGCTGGCGTCATGTTACACTGCTGTTGAACATAGCCAGGATGCTGCGTCTGTAACCTGCTCTCTCCGGTTGGTTTTTGCAGGAGCTCAGTGGAGCTCAGTGGAGCTCCAGGCTGCATATCGGGAGCTCCGGAGCCACAGGTCACAGCAGCAGCAGCGGGAGGGAGGGGAGATGAGCCAAACAGAAGCTCCTCTTGGCGGACACACCAGCCAGAGCAATGGGGATTTGGGAATAGGGGAATCCAAATCGAAGCCATGGAGGAAGAGGAAGAAAATGGAGACAATATGGAGAAGATGGGGTGACTGAGGGGGCGGGGGGCGGGACACACACGCTCAGTACAGTATGTTTGTCGCTGACCAGCAAAGCGTGGGCGTTCTTCCGAGCTGGACATGCGGGCTTACAGTATGTCAGATGGGTACAGCAACAGGGCGCTTCTGCTGCCGGGTGGAGGAAGAGGAGCAGATGGAGGAAGAAGAGACGGCCTGCTCTCTTGGCTATAGCACTAATGGCTAGAACACACCCAAGCACCAATGTGACATACACACTACAGCTCATTTTCACTACACCCACATGCATTTTTATTCAAAATGATGCATCACACAAATGTTGCAAAACTCGTAACTATAATTTTTTTCATAATTTAAACTGTAACAAGTTATCAAATTATATCTTATCAAGTCTGCCCTACATAGCTTGGATTTTTGTATATTATGCATCCGTGCTGTTGGATATTTACAGAAACACTTCTGATTAGTTACCCTGCCTAAGGGGACACATGCCTAACTAGCTACTCAATCTCTTGATCACGCAGCTGTCTCAGAGGGAAAGCAGACGAATTCCACACACTGCAGCTCTGTTTGCTGTAAGCAAACTGGTGGAATATGTAACAATGTACATTTAAACCAATTTTCAGCCACAAAACTAAGATAAGCAGCCATAAATGAAGACAGTGCTCCATGAGTGTACACCGTTGACATGCTGAGCGTTAGGAATTATCACTGCAGCCGCGCGGCGGAGGCTTAATATAGAAGCAGCTTCATCACTGTGCAGAAGGTAAATGCTGCACTGTCCTCCTTCGGTTTTAGGTGCTCTGCATTTAAACTCTCATTGCCACAGGGCAGCAGCCTATATTTACAGTTTTTAACTCTCACTTACTGTAACGACTTCCTGAATGACGGCACTGTCTTTTGCTCAATTACTATTACTTTTCAAATGTTTGAGTCTTGACTGTAATTTCTTCTGACCCAGTAAATCACATGTTCTGCCATGATTGGGTTGTTTTCATTGTATTCTTAAAACATACTTGTATATATGTGGAAGATTTTGCAGCCATTAGCACATATCATATATCCATGACCGACATCATCATCACTCTTTATGAAGGTTGCAACAGTATGAAATTGGAGAATCCGACACATGTTAATCGTTTTTGTGACTGGGATCAGAGATGATGGGTTCGTTCAGGTAGCCAGCCTTGGATCGCTCAGGAACCGGGCAGAGTTTCTGTGGGTAGTGGGTAGAGGCGTGACACATCACAGTGAAAACGGTGCAGAGCGCTCGTTTGTGGGATTAGCAGCTATGACTCGAACGCTGGATAATTCCGCACTCTGAGCTCGCATTACCGGTGAGGGCCCCCTCAGCTCGTTGTAGAGGCTTTGATCTGAGGTGAAAAACTGCTTGACGACTTCTTTCTGGGGGGGACTGCAATACCCTGTTGAATAACACGTCCAAAATAGAGTCCGCCACACAATCCATTGTCCTTAAATGCAGTTTTTCTTAAACGTACTGACAGGCTGCCGTTTCGAGTAACAAGGCTGGAGACTGATAAGCTTGCACAAGAGGAGCCAGTGCTTCAAAAGTATATCTTTACAGTAACAAAATAATTTACTCCCCAGGGCAGTGGTGCCGCTTTACTGCACTTGCTCATTTGCCTCCCGTCTCTTCTGTTCCACATATTACTGCATCAGACAATAATCTGTGACATGAGTAAGACAACCTACCCAAGTAAACATAAAAGGGTGGTGATGAGAGAAGTATTTGATATGGTCAGTAATGGACGTTGATGATAGAAGTGCTGCCCATTTCACATTCCAAAACGGGACACTCCTGACACCAGCAGGTGTGTCCTGGTCTGTAATTACCTCCAGTTTATGACCACAGTGTCAATGACCACTTATACATTTCCAATTTTTCCAATAAGTGCTAATACATTTAGCGAAGATGCTTTTGAATTGGCAGTGTTGCGCCTCTCCCTGTGCCAGGAAATTACATTATTTGAAACAGGAATGGAGGCAAACAGGAAACTCTTTGTACTACCTCCAGTAGTACAGACTGTACTAAGGTCTCTCTCTCTGTCGCTCTCCCTCTCCCTGTCTCTGTATTAGGCAGCACACTGAATCCTGGAAGTTTGTTCTGGGGGTTTGCCGCAGTTCCTGGGAGAGCTACACACTCTTTTCAGTTTTTTTTTTTTTTTTTGAAGGAGGAGTCTAGGGAGATACAGTCTTCAGTTTGAAAATAGATAAAAGCTTCGGCACTGTGAGGGAATGGCCCGGCAGTGATTTTGGAGCAGCACTGTGCTGTCGTGTAGAATGTTTCTGTAAGATAAGGCACAGGAATGAGATAAGGTGCATGACAAGAATAGCATTTCTCTTTGCATTGTGCACTCTGGGGCCTTGAGGAAAAGTGTCCTACATTAAAACAGACCCCCCACCCTATCTATTACACACCTCTGACCGAATCCCTTTCCGTCATTGAGCCCCTACCACCCTCCCCCCGGCCCATATGTCACAAAAGGCCGTCTGAGTTATGTGCTTCTGGTGATGGCGGTCATCCCCGACACTCAGGTTTCAGTCACGATGCCAGTCATGCTCAAAACCGGCGGGATCTGCGAGCGGAGGGATGGAGCACCACAAGTTACGCTGACGACGCAAATCCGATACTTCGCAGCTCCCTCACCAAAACTATTTCTTGGCCATTGAAAAGAGAAGCGTCAAAACGGAAAACCAACCCCAAGACACTACAGCTGAGGAAGGCATGGTCTCCCAGCTACAGCGAAAACAGCAGGGCGTCAGAGACTTCCATCATTCCGAAAGTCAGACCAGCTAACACAAACAGTGCCCCCATGCTGAAAAAACAACACGCAGTCAAAACCACTAGCCGCGTTCTTGCGCCGTACTCCTGGAAGGAGTCTCATTCTTAATATCCTGAAGGCTATAATTCTAGGCCGCTGACTTGAAGGCAATAAAAAAGGGTGTCCACTACTTGTTAAGAAAACACAGGGGATAATTTGATTGCTGACTTTGGGATCCTGTGGGCAGACCTTATTGAATGAGACAACACTGAGAGGAGTGACCTCTTTATTCGCGGTGAAGAAGGAGCTCATATAAGCCTGTGACAGTATCTTCCCACCTCTGAAACCACAGCAATGTGAAAAGAGAAGCTGTTACTCCACAGAGCCTACGCCAGACAATTTACAGAAAGGCCATTCTGGTTTGAATTAAGCTGATTAAACTTCCCCCTTTACAGTGGCAGCTCTTATGTGACTTCTTGTTATTCAAATTGAGAAGGGAAAAAATTTACAACTCAAAGCAAAGCAACGAATAACATGGAGGAAATTGAGGGCGGCAGACCTAGATAACGCCTAAAACCAGGTATAGAAATTCAAATTATTTTTTAAAACGATGGTTTCCTGGTTCAGAAACTAAAACTAAAACTAGCTACCGCACTATGTAGAAGGTAATACATAACAGCCAGGTAACCAGAACCGTACACAGGTTCATTCCGTTTTGTTTTTAAATGTCCGGCCTCCATATACCATAGGCCCACTGTACTGACATAGCTTTGCAATGCCCTGACCTATGGTCAGCCTTGAACTGCCAAAATTTCCCTGAGCCCCAGCACTGTCAGAAGGCATCCCGTACCCCAACACATAAACCATGGTACGTAACGGCGATCCAGCGTGCCCAGTGGGTTCGGTTTTCACATTCTTTCCCCAGATTGTGCACCCTCCATGCTGGGGCACGCCTAGGAGAGAGGCACTGACCTCCCCTGACCACGCCGAACACGCTTAAAATAGGCGTGCTAGTTTTTAAGGGCTGCCCTCTACGGAGGGGGAGAAAAACTGTGTCACATTCTTTCCTCCTTTCTTCGACGAAAAAAAGGGGAGCAAGGTGACTACACGGTGGTGACAGCAAGGCTTTACTCAGTCATTTTACTTTCATGTTCAGAAACCTTCATTCCTTCCGCGTGTGAGTGGTGAGACCTGTGGAACTGAAACTCTCGGCGACAAAAACACTCAAGGTTGGAGGATATTTAATATTCAGAGATACCCCACAATCCTATTCAGTGTCAGTTCTGTTTCCTGTAAGCTTTCGCTATTTTGGCAGTTTGAGCCTGATGCTTTAGCTCCTACAGTGATTCATCAACACTACTTATATCAAGTACAGCAGACAAGCAACTGTTACACATGCTACTTCAGAAATGAGTGACCACGAACACAGATATGCTAACAAGTTAGCCTATACATTACCCATTCAAACATCCGAAGCTGCTACATGTCTCCAGGAAGCCCAAGAGTATTCTGTTGCATGTTTTATCTTTAACGGAATGAAAAGTTATTTATAGCCTTTTGATGACTGTCTTTATGCAAAGGTAATTTTGCATATTTCCTTCTCTTTGCTAAAGGCGTGGATAAAAAAAGGACATTATGCGGAGATAGCCAAAGGTGTTTTGTTTTCCACTGGAACATGCATTGTGCTAATGTGCCAACGCATGCAAAAAAATTCCCATCTACAGCAGCATACAAAAAATATTGCATCACTCAATCACAAACAAGTTAAATACAAATAAATTTGGGAATTAAACAGAATTAGCTCTCAGGTTTTCTTCATAATCTTTCCACTCTCTCCCGTTATATTGGTAGGTCATTCTTTGTTATCTTGAGATGTAGAACTCTAACGTAGATTTAAAATGGGTGCCATCGGTTTCAGATGTCAATACCTGAGGAAATAAAACTAATAAAAATCAGTTATTGTGGCAGTTAACAGAGTAACACACACCAAAATATCAAAATGTCGGTGCAATTACTGATGGAAACCGTCCTATAAATTTCACAGCTTCACACATTATGAGCTGGTTTTATGCAGCTGATATATGAAAAATGTAATCTTCCTTCACAAGCACCCTCATGGTGAAATGAACTGTTCACTCATAATCCCTGACTGAATGTTATATCTTGATGCAACACATGTAGGACACCAGGAAGTGCTAGATTTACTCCATTCCACAGTGAGAGCCTCATACTAGCGGTCAAGCATGTAGAGTCATGGTTTGGGAAAGCTCAGCTGTATGATTGGCTGGATCAGAGGCTGGATGGCCTTGCATCAAGAGAAGCATGTCCCCTGCTCTGTATCAGGGCAACTCTGCGGGAGAAAGTCAGGCAGGGCGTACAATGAGCCGAAGCACAGCTGAGTCACGCAGCAAAGACAATGATCCGAAACACGCAGGCATGACCACATCAGACTGGATGAAGAACATGATATCTCAACTTCTGGAAATGCTTAGTCAAAAGTTAAATCCTGCAAGCAGGAGTTGAAATGAGCAGTTCGTGCTGGAAAACCCACAGATGTCACCGAGTTTAAGCAGTTCTGCATGGAGGACGGGGTCGAAATTCCTGAAATTCGCTGTGAGAGGCCACAATATCTACAACATGTGTGTGGCTTTGGTCATTGTCGCTGAAGGTGGTAGAACCAATTATGGAGTCTAGAAGGGAGATTACTTGTCACATTGGGGCACTGGCTGCTCCTATGTGAATGCTAACTATGTCCATGTGCATACTGATTAAAACCTAGTGCGCAAAGTGTATACAGTAGATCCTCACTCATTTTTTTGCCCAAGAGTTCTCCAGACCTCAGGACCTCTAGAATTCGTGTTCTGCCAACAGCAATCTGTTGGCCAAGGTTAGCCAGATTTATATTGGGTCCGAAACGCTGGCCCTGATTGTTTACTAAAGTATTAAGTCAGTTAACCCTAATTATCTCTTTAATTGGATGGAGTTAAGCAGTAATGGGAGGGTGGATTGGGTTACTGTTTCATACCTAAACACTGCATGTTTGATTACTCTGAAGCTAGAACACTACAACACACAAAATGATGATCAAATCCAATGTCAAAGATATGCAAGAAAGCAGAAAATCAGACATAGGACATATACGATGTCACAGTGCAGGATAACAAATTGATTCTTTTTTGAGAAATGGCTTTATAAGCAGTGTGTGGTTTGAGATGGAAAGACCTTGTTGTAATTTTCATCCATTAACACTGATGTTTGCTAAATGTGAACAGCGGCTACTCAGCTTTATAGAGATATTGAGTGATGCCCATACAGTACGCTGGGCTTGTTGCCTGCTAGATGGAGGGTGTTACGCACTCATCCTTCACAGAGCTCGGCATAATGGCGGCATTGTGGAGGACGTGGAGTGCCTTTTGACTGCAATACAAAGGCAGCACATTAGTTTGTATGATGATCAGTATGATTTGTAAGCAATGCAATCAAATGGGGGTGTAAGTAAGTCAAATTAATAAGGTGCACATCGAGAGAGAAAAGGGACTCTTCAAAATACAACCATAAACAACTAATAAAACCACAATGCCCCTCCTACCTACCATTTCAATAGCATTGAGAATTTAAATATTGAAATGTTATCAAAACTCATCCATTTTAACACCTACCACAAACTTGGAGAAGACAACTAAATTTTTCTATATTTTTTGGAGGAGGCCAGTTTATCTAGAAACATTAATTCATGTAGATTATAAGGTTAGCTGAAGAAGCCTTCAAAATTGAGAATGGACTTTGAACAATGAAAATGTTTTTTTTAAATTTGAATCCAGACAAAAGCTGCAAATTCCAGTAGCTGAACATGGATTCAGCATGCAAAAAAATCACAAACAGAGCAGCTTACTCATTTCTAAGTTCACCCTTTCAAATATTTTTAATGAACTTAGCAATGTTATTATGCCCACATTGACGCTGTGCTTGTGTCTTGTTACTATTTTTCAAATGCTGTGGTCACTGTATAAATTGTCCAGGACGAATTGGTCACCCATGATAAAACTGTTAAAGGTCTCATTTTCCTATAAAACAGACACAGAGAGTGGTGATGTAGTAGTTTATAGAACTAGTTGGAAATGTACCACCATCTCTTTCTGTAAGCAACCTTAGGAGCAGTTACCATATCTGTAAAGCATATCGTCAAGTGAGAAATTGCAATTGGAGCAAGTAAAAATACTACTTTGCCAGCCAAAATATTTTCACTTTAATGTTAATTTCTGGATCATTATCACAGCAGACCGTGAATCTCAGCAATGGGTGAATTACTCCTGTGAGCTTGAGAAAGAAACTTCAGTTTTAATTAGCCTAAATTACAAAATAGGTCAAACTACATAACTAACCATTAAAAGTGTTAAGAGTATAAAGCTGCATGAAAATATGAGTCCCATCGGATGGTAACAAAAATTTGAAATAATACTACAAAATCTTTCGGTGCTGCTACACTATAAGGATATTAGCATTTGAATGTTTCTTCTGAGGAAGGTTTAGAAGAGAGAGCAAACTGGGAGTTGATCCCAATGCAAACAAAAAAAGGATTCACATATTTAATCAACAAAAACTATGGAGGCTTTTTTTTAACGAACTGAGGCTCTCTACTTGGCAGACAATATTATTATGTTGAACATTAATGTAGATAATTTCTTATCCTCATCTGACTGGGGTTTGATGCGATAGCAATTTTCCAACAACGGTTTGCATCATTTACTCTGACGCGCAGGCGAAAGCAAACAAACAGCCTTTTCCTGTTCGCATGAGATATCAGGCCGTATCTTCTCTCGTTCCAGCCGTCCTCCCCAGGGGTACTACATTTAGGCTGGTCAAAGGGGCTCATTAAAAATGTTTTACCCTAAAGGTTGACACAAGATCACAGGGACATGAGGAGGGATAGTTATCTGAGATTAGATTTGTTTTGTTTATTATCAGATCGATTTCGATCAATGTCCTAACTGATAGGAAAAGTACTATACAGATTTTATTTTATTTTTATGTTTCACTCACAAAAACTATTTTTCTTCTGTATCCTTGAGTCTCCCCCAGAATTTCAACCATAAACAACTGAATGACTATAAACTAAACAAAATGTGATCTCTCAGCTCCCTGTCTTTATCCAACTCTCTGTGGCTTTATCAGAATATTTAATCTCATTAGTCCTTCTCTGGTGACAGTGCCCATGAACAATTTTAAACAGCAGCATCATGCAAAACCTTATATGTCTATTTGACTGTCTTTCTTACAAATACTGAAAATTATCGTACACTCAAAATGCATCATAACTCAACAACTAAGACGACTCAAAACCCCATGCAGATCATACATAATGTGATGCTTGTGAAAAAGAAATCATCTTCTGATGTTCCTGAGAATTACCTTTTTTGTTCGTAACCCATAAACATACAGATAATTTCAAATTTTTCAACTTAGCATCATGCTACTTCTTGCAAAGCTCAGAACTTCTTGCAAAGCTATTCTTGATGTGTTTCGCATCTATGATGTGTATGGTAGAATACACTGACAAAAAATTTCACCAAACTGGACTCTTACTGCTTGGAATTGACATCTCAAGACATTTTCAATTACCTGCTGCGCTCCAATAGGCAGAGGGAACAAAGCAAGCCGAAAACAGAATTCTGAGAGGGGCCGCATCCAGGAATCAAAAATTAATATCTGAACTCATTGGGTACATATGTAAACAAGCATATGTAAATATACATATTACAGAGTTAGAAATCAAGTGTTTATTCACTGCTCATAGATTAGAGCAATATCAAAATGAGTAAATATGAGATTTTCAGGGACATTTCCTGTTGAGTTTCCCATAGCCATTGACAATCACCTCAGACGTGGTTGTTCTCTCAGGTTTATGCACAAGCAGCCTCTGTTTAATTAAAAATGTGTGCACTATTAAATCCAATCTACAGGACGAGCGCTGGAAAGATAGAGCAGTCTCATAACCGTAGCAAGGGTGACAAAATAAACGCACACCATGAGCAAAGAATGGAGAGTTCCAAGGCTCCACCCATCTCTTCCTCTGAAGCCAAGCAACACTGCCTTACCCAGATACAAGGAGCAACTGCCAGGTTAAAAATGGGACCATTTAATGGGCCAAGGGTATATAAGTGAAGAGAAATCAATATTCTCAGACCTCCTCACCATAGGACACCCAGGAAAACCCAGCTGCACAGTGTGGAGACAGCAACCTGGGGGTAGTGAACAGCTAAGTGCCATCTGTCAACTACTGTGGTTATTACTTGAGAATATCCCTCTGTAGTCTTCAGTACACCCCCACTATAACAAATGAACTAATGAAGAGGTTCCAATGCAATTAAAACCACCGACCATCCCCCCACCCATGGATGAACAGCTGAGCAGGTCATCTGAGCAGGTTAAAACCTGTATCTGAACTGCAAAGCAAAGCATAAAATTGGTATTTGCAATGAAGAGCATTATGTTATTACTTCAAGGCTAAAGCCAACCAAACAACACATCTTTTTTATGTAATGGAGTTTTTTCCTGACACTGTAGATATATTTGTTGGAATATAAATGTAAACTTATCAACAGAACAGCTGTGAATTTGGCCAGTCAGAGGTTAAATGATAGCTGAACTCAGACCGCTTAAAAATTAGGCATATTTAATACGATCATTAAAGGCAGAACAGTCACAGAACCATGGCTTAAAACAAAAGCAAGTGGCAGAAGGGAAGTGTACTGGCTAAAAACTGCAGGGACTCTTTGATCCCCTCCTCTCCTTCCCAGGCTCCACAGGTGCCCCTGGTGCATTGTTTCCGAACGGCCGAGTAACCACAGCCTCCACGGCGTTCACGGAGGATCACAGCAGTGCCCCCCATCCCCCCACCTGCCCCCTTCCCCCCAACTTAAACACAGCTTGCTTTAATCAGACTCTCGTCACGGAAGTCATTAGAGCGAAACCAAAGGGGTGCCAGCCAACCTGAGCCCTTTGAGTCAGCCAGGTGAAGAGTTTGGCAACCTTTCGCACAAAACCGCTGTCATTCTGGGCACTGGCATTGCTTTTGTCTTTTTTTGGCAACTTCCTTTTTTGCCTAACCTTAGACCATCTGCTTTTGCACTACAACTCATGTTCTGCACCCATTTGGGTCACATAAACATTATGCTGAGAGGCCATCCTATTCATAGAGAATCACACAGTAGCTCAGAGTACATAAATATGTAATCAAATTCCTCCAGTGGTTCAAATACCCATGTGGTTTGAGTGAACCGCACTAGCAAACAAAACCTGTGATGGGTATGACATGTACCCTCATTAAATTCTCTGAGTCAACACAATTCATCCTCATCAGTTTTAACAGTATTATATCTTATCTTTTCTTCACGAAAAGTTGTTAGTCACAACAGGACCACCAGGGATCTTGAATTCTCATTTACCCCAATATTTCTGAACTCTTGTCTTTTCTAAATGAACAACCAGGAAGGCTGGAGTACACAGAGGTCTACTTGTATAATGTGTTTTAGAAAGACTTATTAGTAATTGGATGTGGAAGCTAGGTTGTAATATTTATTTAGGGTTGAGTACCACATTTTGGGATATATGCATAATGAGGCTTAGACAGGCAGCAAAACATTAAAATTATGTGTAAAAAATGCAACACGCAGAATATGCAGAACGATTACTATTTGGGGCAGTGTCTGTTCCTTAGTCCTCCTCTTTCTGATCCCGATTCCCCATCAGCGCGCTGTAGTGCACTTCAAGGACGCAAAATCGTCTGACTCTCAATGTCGACATGGTGAATGGTTTATGGGAGTAGGGAGCATACCATGATGCCTCCGGTGCACCATACACTCTCAGCCTCTGAGGAGGGGTAGCTGGGAGACATATCTGCTCTGAACATCTGGTAAAACCGAGCAACCCCCGCGACATCTGCACCGCTACTGTACGACTGCGAACACTTGACATTGGCACATGTGAGCGAAACACGCAGTAGCAGGGAGAGGAAAAAATCCGCCTGTAACAGGAAGTAAACTAGCAGCACACATGTTGTTAAGCACAAGAAAGACACCGGTATGTGGGCCCACAAACTTCTCCTGGTTTGCTTAGGCGTTATTCCCCAGTGTATTTCTCATTGGTAATGCTATGACTTTGGAAGTCATGCATAAAATGTCTCATAAATGCCTGCGAATTCATAAGAAATATGAATGCAAGCATAAAAGGTAAGCAGGAAAAATAAAACATAAATCACGTTTAATTTCAAAAGGGAAGTTAAAAAGGAGGTTGGTTTCTTCCCCTTGAGCCTTGCTGCACCAGAGCCCCATTGTTCTCTTGCCTTCCAGGCCTGAGAGATCTATGCGAGTTTACCATGCGGACTGCGCATTGAGCCACTATAATAATGAGCAGCGGTGCCAAGTATGAAAGCCGCTAACAGCACAGTGAGAAGAGCCGGCTTTCGCTAATGCTCAAAGGGACCATTTCAGCAGATTGATGTTTTATACAGCTGGTAATGTTCTCAAATAGATTCGAAGTGGAAAGCAAGTCGCAACAAACATCTTGAAAATATTTTGCATAAATGAGATTTCCAACTGGGAAGAGTTAGGTCTTTCAGTGATCCATCTGAAAAACCTGCTTGCTAAGAAGCCCTTCAAGAAATATACCAATGAAAATGATTTGGACTGTCTGAACAACTCTAATCAACCCTACACCAATTTACTGCTAAGAGATAATGCTGGCTACTCCCAAGCTATCTAGTTTTTGAGAAGAACCTGTCAAACATATCATTTGAAGCTAACCTGGTTAATTTAGCTGTTTATTAGTAATGACAGTGAAGACTTCAGGCAGCTAACTTTTCTTTTTGTTTCAGTGCAGAACACAACAGTATATCACCAAACCACTGTTTGTCCCAGAGCACTGATGGAGGCAGGCATGAGTTTCCATCACAACACCTGCCAGTTGAAGCAATTGTTCAACTGGTAGAATTCAAATTAGAAGAATTATAGCCAATCAAAAAACAGTTTAGTGGATGTCACTGATGTAAAGATTTGAATGGAATGGCTAAATTTCCATGGCTGGTTGCTAATCTCCTCTCTTCCCGGTGATATTTCCGGAGACGTTCTTTGACTGAAACTGTAGCTCTACGCATCTGTCATCTCTTGACATACTGCAGCAGTCTGTATGCACGAATGATATCAATTTTCATATTCATATTCATATCAATCTCTCTGGCATGATATGTCAGCCTCCACAGTGAGTCCGCACACGGGCTGGGCACATGTGTTTGTGTGGGCTCTGTTTAGTGCTCCAGGCAACGCCTCGGCTCCACCGCTCAATGACACTTGCAATAATGTCATGGTGTACATCTGGCTTTGGGTGGGAGTTTACTGTCAGCGAAACAACTGCTGCTGGCAGGTTTGTGAGGGGTGGTGAACGGGGGTGGGGGGTGAGGGGTTTCTCAGAGAGCTGCATGTTCAATGGTGAATGGAAAGGTGAGTGGAGTTAAAGAGCTGTGAGTTTGCTAGTGAATAGGAAGGTGAGAGGGGATAGAGAGATGTTTGGTTGCTGGTGAATGGGAAGGTGAGAGGGGTTAATCAGACAGCTACGTGCTGTATGGTGAATGGGAAGGTAAGAGGGGTTACTCAGAAAACTGTGTGCTGTATGGTGAATGGGAAGGTGAGAGGGGTTACTCAGAGAGCTGAGTGCTGTATGGTGAATGGGAGGAGATGGTGAGTGTGGTTACTCAGAGAGCTTTGTGCTGTCTTCATCTCTACTCTGTGCCACTGTGCCGACAAAATTACTCTGACAGGATGTGAGAAAGAGCGGAAGAATGCTGTAAACCAATGGCCCACAACAACACATACACAGAAGCACACACACGCGTGCACACTCACAAAAGCACATACACGCACACACACATTCTCACACATGCTCAAACACGCACACACACACCAGGTCAGTGTCTAAGAGCTTCTATAATCTCCGCTGACAAATTTTGAGTCATGCAACAAAGCTCTTTAATTCGAGACGTAAGGTACGATTTTTCAGTTTCAAAGGCCTACGTGCACATCACGCAGCAGCCCGTGGAGCCGCTGGCAACGCTGCTCTTTCATCAGCGTCACAATGGTGTTTCCCCGCATGCTAATATCGAGCCTACCTAAAGTCAACAACATACACAGGCACAAAAGCAAATCTTTGTCATTCCAGTAACAATATTTACATCATATGCTAATTTTAGGGCAAACAAAAACACATGACCCCTGCAGTTGGGAAAGCAGTTCAGCTGATTTGTGCTTTGACATCTGATGCAAAACTGAGGGCACCATTCAGCTAAGCTATAAATTGCACAGCTGACATCAAGTAGCCTGTATTGTAAAATGGGTTAAAGCAAAATAATCAATTACTTCCATTAGTTGTTATGGGAGTGGAGCCCTTTGCAGACTTCAGGGGGACTAGAATTGATGTCCCTTCTGGGAACGGTCAGTGTGGACTCAAAGAATTCTGGAAATTTCTTATTACACCCAAGAAAAATAAAGCATGCGAAAAATGTTCTGGCTCTTCAAAAAAGTGTAAGCATTCCTAAAATCACAAGTGTGCTTGCTTTCATGTTTGTGCATACATTGCTAATACACATGAGATACAAGAAGAGGCAACATGCATCTAGGCAAAATAAACATGAGCACCAGAGCTATAATGGGAATGCAATTTTAAGAGCAGCTTAAAATATTACAAGAATCGCAGGACATTTTCAAACTGTCCACTCAGCACAATGCAGTGAAACAAAGCAGCAGACCAGCGAAACGGAGCAGGATAATTTGTAATCTCTGTCTCGACAGCCAGCGAGCTTTGCAAGTAGCAATCAACGTTGAGACAAGTGGTTTGAAAACATAAACTGCAATGACAGCGCTGAGTTCTGGAGCTGTATTTGGGCCAGGTTCACTCTTATAAAGTAGAAAGCATTGCATGTAATCCATTTCATCCAAATAAAACTATTTTTCGTAGGATGCAGACACTACTGCATTTTCACAAAACATGGGCCATAGTATTCCAGTCAACCATACTGTCTGTCTCAGATACAAACCTCCACCTATCAAAACAGATGTCAAAGTTTTTCCAACCATCAGTCACTGCTGTTGAAAAACAGACATTGAATTGAAAAAACAAATGCAGCATCTTAGTACCACAAAGGTGAAATTTAGCTAATGCTTGTCTATGTAAAGCCATTCAAAGCAATGTTAGGCAATGCTAATTCTGATAGGACAAGAAATGACACTTCAACCAAATATGGATGCAAATATGATTCCTTACAACAAATTATCTGCACTTGCACCTAACATTTCATAACTATCCTTGCCATGCATTCCAAAGCTATTGAGCCGTTGTCTACCCTAAATCACCGAGATACTTAAATACATATTAGCTACAGTTGCCTATGTCTAATTGTTGTCTTTAATTGATCATTTTTCGTGTTTACTCAACGTCAAATCGCCTTGGTCATCGGTCAGGTCGATGTTGGACATTACCTTTTTTCTGTTATTTCACAGGTTAACTGAATTCCTTTTAGACGAATCCTAAACTGAAATACGGGGTGGGGGGGGGGCAAGACTATGCTAAGGGACATTGAGTAGAATATGGCCCACCGGTAGTGGGAGGAAGATTGCACCTTATCCATGTCTTGCATAGTGGTATTAAACAAATAATGAATTTACGTAACAGGGGTCAAGATCCCTCAAGTAGGGTATACTGCTCCAACAGCGTAAAAGAAGTCCCTGTTGCCTAGGGAATCGTGTCAGTGTTCATAATAATATTTATGCTACTCTAAACAACTACAGCTCGTCAACAGTAAGGCAAGCCGTATATACAATAATAAAAAGCCGAAAAATCTGAGCCCATCTGTCAAATACCGGCGCTTTGATTTGATCCAAGAGAATGCATATTTGTGAAAGCTTCCAGATAATTCAGCAGTTTGATGTTTTTAGATACGGAAATGTTACACAAGCAGTGGGACGTGATGCAATGACGGTCCCTCCAGCTTTAGCAAGTGCAGTATCGTGCTTGATCAGTATACATTTCCATGCACGCTACTGCTCACATTATATCAAATACTAGGATATTAAAGTCAACTCAAGTTGTCCGTGGAACATAGGATAAAGTGTCGTTCAACTAAGACATTTCAAAGAAACGTCGCTGTTGATACTGTAAAAAGCTTAAGGGACTAATCCGCCGCTGCCGTCTCTAGCACACCAAACAGAATTCCATTCAAACTCGAATCTCATTATCGGAACAGGTCGCCCTGAACAGCGATCCAGCAACTCTTCCCCTCCGGCTATGAAGTATCCAGTTAGCTTGCTAGCTGCCTCGTCAACCAGTGCAATAACTGCATGGCCACTCAAGGAACCGGCAACTTATTCTGTACCCATCCGTTCGGCTTAACTCAACAGCTGAATATAACATAATATGTACAACAGTGTGATTACCCAGTTAGCCAATTATCCCTACAAAGAGTGGCAGAAAGAATTTGAGAATGTCTAAGCACATGTACCCGAGTCTCCAGGCACCTCCCTTGGCTACAATTGCCCTTTTCAGTCCCCTGATCCGCAGAGTCAAGCGGACCTGACAAAAAAAAGTGAAAGCACCAACCACAGCAAGACATTCAGATAGTTTTGTCTTTACCTGATACAAATGCACGGGCGAGGAAAATAAGTGAATTACATAGCGTTCTTATCTTCTGCTTCGGACAGCCATGTACAGAAAACGTCTGCCTTCTCGAATAACGTGAATGTGGGCAGAGATACAGTACTTCCACCTTCAACAACAGCGCCGCTCAGTCATACAGTAACGTTCTCCAGGTCCTAAAGCGTGTGGAGTTCATAGCCCTTTCGTAGAGTAGCCTACATTACATAGTGAACTACATCGATACGCCTGTGGCTCTATGGATACACTGTCAAGCCAACACTGGAGTGGTTTAAATAGAGGTAACTGTAATGTTCTTCAAGTAACATAAGCTTATTACGCTATGCCATTTCTAAACAAACAATGGAAAGCATTTTCAATATTTTTTTTCCGAGTAACTTATTCAGGTGTTGATTCACGTATGTGGAAAAGCAGTAACCTGACTTCAATTGCAAGCGTTTACGAACTATCATTCAGGCATCTGTCACAACCAGTTAAATGGTAAAGCTGTCGCTCACGTCAGAAGTTTTTCAAAGAGTTTTTTACTATTTTACATCTATTTCGGCCGTGTTACATCTATTTGAAGAATGAACGTGAAGCATACAAAACCACTATGCGAAAAGAAGTTACTTCCTTAGAGGCCATTCTCTTTGAGTCATGGCAAATATGTACTGCTTTGATGTCTGTGTGGATACAAAGGACCTTGTCCGACAACCAGAAACACATTCCCTGAATACCAAGTAGTATAATCAAAAGGCAAAACAATAAAGTAGGAAAAGAAATAAAGTAAATTGAATGCAGCAGATTTTAATCATTTTTTTGTTGCACCACTTCTGATGTCCAAACAGAAAGCCTTGCCAGTTGTTTAATGGATGTGTGAATCATGATGATTCAGTGTTGCATCAATTGATCCATTCCCCCACAATCTCGCTAAAACTTTTTTCTTTAAATGGAAGGAAGTTTAGCTGTGTTTACATATCAAAGTTCAGTACATGGAAAAACAGGTCCCCGTCCTTACCACTATTATTACAGATGTTTTTATAGATCCTCAAGGAAGGCCGCTTGCCTGCCACGTTAACGTGACTGTGACACCTGCAGTAGACTCCACCTAAAAGCAAAGACCACTTCCTGGCTTTTCACTGTAATGTGCTAAAAGTGTGGTTTGATGCATTGAAATATATGGAGTTGCTGCTGGCACTTGACTCATAGAAAACCCACAACGCAATAGCACAATACACAGCCAATTTTCATAAGTGGCCATCTCTGGATGAAAATTGTTGGCTTTGAGGCTGTCTTACTTCAGTACCAAGTCTGTACAGTGCTTTATGCTTGTCGAAGAGAACTGAATTTATGATTTAGTGCTAAATGGAGACGATTTCCAACATCAATGATTTCAGCAAAGGCTTTCATGGTGACAGCGATAAAGGAAAGGCACCCATTTCCTCATTACTGGAATGTTCTGTCACACCAGTAACAGCGCATGTGGCCTCACCCAAAAAGCAGGGAATTTCACAGTCAACTCATAGCTGCAGGGAACATTACAAGCGTTGGAACATGCAGGAAAGAATTAAATGCCATTAATGTTGAGGAGGAAATTTTGCTGTACAATGCAAACTCCACTAATCACAATTCATGTCATGTGCATGAGAGAGGGAAGGAGAGAGAGGGAGAGAGAGAGGTGGGTCTGTGGCATCCATGTGTGTCTGTGCATCCATGTGTGCATCCGTATGTAGGGGATTAGGTATGTATGTATCCGTTAGTGTGTGCGAATGAGTGCATGAGCAACCGTTTGTGTGTGCTTGTGCGTGTGACATGCATGATAGCTTTCCATAGTACCCACCTACATGCTCCTACTCCATTCAAACCACATCTATCGCATTTCGGTCTTCTGTGTATAACTCAGTCCCAATATGAATCCACTTCAAATGAGTATGATGTCTCACGACTTTGAAGCTGCTGAAAACGATGCTCCACATTTTTCACTGCATAAGATGGTGCATCATTTCAATTCTATTTAATCTCATCGCAGGAATCTGATCCCACCCCTGCTACAGTATCCCACACTCCCTGAAGTGACCTTTGATGACTGAATTTACTGTGCTGTTGAAGACTGCTTTAATAATTAAATATTGGTCAGAGAGCTGCAAAGCTCATGTTCTCTTGTGGGGACTGCATCAGTAGAAAGGAGTAGAGAGAGTCCAAACCTCTTTCGAATTCACAAGATGGATGACATTCACACATCACGCACACAAGAGCAAAGGAGAGTCTGGCTTGATTTCTGGTCTGTACTTTGGCTTACATCTCAGAATGCCACAAACACACTGGCTTCTACATGAGCCAGCTATGGGCATCATCTGTGAACATAAAAATGAATCCAATATTCAAGTCGATACATTTTTATTTGTGGGTTATTTTGTTTCTTTCAGACACGCCTTTGTTAAACAAATGCATTTACAAACCGTGTTTACATTCTTTCTCACCGGCACCATTGGACAAATTGTCTGTTTGTGGCTGGCAAAGGTAGAGTGAAATCTTGGCGAGTCTCGTATTGTCATACTAAATTGATTCTGGGTCCAGATATGCCACAGCCTTGTTTTTCTATACGTTCTTCTTCCACTTCCTTTCCTCTTTTCATTGAAACAACAAGCTAACTACAGCTAACATGATGAAGTCTGTCAACTAACACAGAACTACTGCGGAGCACCACACTTGGCCTATAGTAGTTGGCTCCAGGCAGCTGGAGTTTAAGCCAGATACTGAAGAAAGTAAGATGCAGCAGCTAGTTTATATTTACACCTCACTCACCGATCTGCAAGTTTTCAAATGACGCACTTTGAGGATGAGGACTGTGAATCTTTGATTCTAAACACACACGCTTGTACGCTGGCGTTGCCTTGTTCGTTTCTGTGCTTTGAACCCAAATGAAATGACACGGCGAACAGATGGGGATGCCATGTGTTGGCGGGAAGAGCTCCTTTTTACTATGGAGAGACAGAGCCACATTCGACAGTCAATAGTCACACACACACACACACACACACACACACACACACACACACACACACACACACACACACACACACACACTCGTACTCACACGCACGCGCAGACACACTCACCAGCCCAATTAGAGAGAGGGTGGAGCATGCCTCCATGCTAACTATAGTTAGTAACAAACTAACTATAGTGAGGCAGACTAAATTGTTCTTAAAATGATGGATGCCACATAGATATTCTAAGAAGTAATTACAAAGTAAGAATGAATAATAGGTGCAAGAGGAACTGGGTGTGAGTTGCTTCATCGAGTGAAATCCACCCTAATTACCAAAATACAGTGGTTGCCATCAGGTTGCCACCTAATGACAAATGACTCAATGTCTTTCAGACAGCAGAAGACAGTACGCCATTTGGCAAGAACATATTTCCACCAAAACACTGGCATAGATGTAGGTTTACATGATACTGCGCCTTAAAAAAAAAAAGCCAAGTCTCCATTTTTCTTGCTCATAACATTGCTGTACCTTAATCATCTGATGGTACCACCCACTGTGGGGGACAGTACATGGAATTGACTTGGCTGGCCTGAAAACATTGCACAATCAGGATGAGCTGGCAGCGAGGGCATGGCTGTGCTCTCACAGGGCTAGGAAATAAATCAACGGCTTTCGCCATGGGAGATCGCGAGTGGAAAACACAACCAACTTTAGCACAGACACTGCTGCTGTGGTACAGGTACTGCTCAAAGCCAAAGGAGGGAGGAGCTCTGGGCTATGTTCACTCCCATTTTGTACATCACTGTTTGTCTCCAACCCCCTGGAGCTTCTGTGGACAAGTCTGAAACATCACTGGGTGGGACCTGAACCAATCAACCCTATTCTATAGAGCTGAACCTTTTAACGGCTTCTTTCGGATTCAAAGGACTTCAAACCAGACAAATACAAATTCCTGCATTCATGCTGACTGTAGGTGATGCCGCCATTTTCACTCAGTCTGGAGAGTATTTTTCCATCCTCGAGAGGAAACAAGAGTAGGTTGATTGACACAACAAACGGACGAACGTCTTCACCAACAACATCAGCGACTGCGGAGAAAGCCCTGTGTTTGTCACACTCCCGAGCATGCTGGCAAAGCATGTTTGTTCTGCTTTGGTAAGACGGGAGAGAAAAGGTCACTTTTGTTAGGCTTTCACTCACTCGGATACGCACAGCAAACACAATGGTGAGAGAAAGAACATGAGAGGATCATGCTGAACGAGTGTCTCCTAGCACTACAACTGCTCAGATCAGCAGAGACGCTTCCACAAATTCAGTCCAGGCGGATGGTAATCAGTCTACAGTTGCACAGTCTACATTTACATCCCAGCTCAACCACTACTCCACACTTGCACCCCAGTCACTACCTCATATTTGGCCAGTCACGATCATAAAATCAGAGGTCACGATAAATTATGGCACTGACACAGCTCAATATTAATTTTATCAATTTCATTCCATCAGTTTTATGGATACAAAAATGACATGGGCCATTATTTTCACCCTCTTCCACAACTTTGAGCCACAAAAGTAATCAGACCAGAATCCTTGATGAGGTCACATGTTAGACTGAATTCTGACTACAGATTAATGTTTTTCATTTTCCCCTTCCTTCACCAACATGAGAACATGAAATCATGAAAACATGAGGGTCAGGTTTGGTGGTCCAGGTTGCTTTTTATGTCAGAAAACACAAACTATTCTCATTCCCAGGGTTGACACTGACAATATCCACCAGGTCACAGCAATTTTTTGTAGCATAGACATTTATTAACTCCATTTTTTCCTAGTTTAATATGTTGCACACTCTGCAGAAAGTTAATGTTCAGGAAACTTCCATTTGCAAAGACTCTACAATATATGCCAAACAGTAAAGAAATGTTAAACACCCTTTAAATGATCAAAATCATTTGGTATTTATTTTCCCCATTCATACAGATGCATTATTCATAAGTCATATTAGTTTTCAATAATCTCTGGGTAACCCTGTATAGCTATGCTATCAAAATCCCAAAAAGTAAAAGAGAGTGAAAATTAGATTTAGACAACATGATTTCTAACCTCTGTCCCTGTTTCTCCATTTCGAGTTTCTCTGCAGCCTGGCGCATGCCTGCAAAGCTCAGACTGAGAACAGGAAGAGATGAACAGGAAGTGGTGGACCTGTTTTCTTTTTACCACCAAAAACCAGGCACCATATTCTGCACAGTCAAGCTGACTCGCGTGCTTCCCCTGTGTGGAGGCGCTGAGGCCTGCTGGGAAAAGGTAAAAAAACACCTGCCACACATGAGCATACATAGAGCATGACATTGGAATATAAAATTAGGCATAGAGATGACTACAGTTCTGACTAAGGAGACATTTTACTGTACCAGCCAGTAAAATGCTAATGGATAACAGGATGCCTGTACTGTATATATAATTTTATCTCAAGTCACCCTGAATGTAGCATTCTGCCAAGCAAATACTGTCACACAATTACTTCAACAAGCCTATGCATGTGTTGTTCGTTCTACACTTTGATATTTTAGCACCGCTACCCGCCCTTAACTGAATGCGTTTACCATTTCCTTACCATCGGCTAACTGTTTATGGTAAATATTGCAAATTACATCATTCAGTGTCATTATGAGAAGCCGGTCTTACAAATTGCATCAGTTTTGCTTTTGTGGTCAGTTAAGGCACTGGATGACAAATAAAGACAGAAAGGCAGGTAAGAGCCTAATATAAAATAAACCTTATAAAATCATAATCATGGGATAAAAAGTTGGCCTCTGTACAGTAAAACGGATATGCATTTGCAGTGTGCAGAGTCCTGCTTTAGGGCACCACTAATGTCTTATACCTCCCAGGCTCTCGCTCATATAGTCTCTCTCCTTCTCTACACACACTGTAGACAGCATTGTCCCAAGGCTGTACTGATTCCGGAGCAGGTATCATGCTTTTGGAGGAAAAACAACTTGTGGAAAAAGAAGCTTTATCATCAGAGCTATTCACTGGACACGTTCCTTTCATCACCAAGCTCTCTCTCTCTCCCCCGCTACAGCTCAATTTCTAAGCAATGGAACACCTGTCTTGGTTATGGAGTGCTACCCAGTGACAAACTACAGTACCTTATGATTATACCTCACTAATGTGCATTAGAAAGCATATGTTGAAATCTATAATAAAATATGTGCTGGTCTGGTGTGTTTCTATACCTGTATATGCATAATTTATGTCTGTGATAAACAGCGCTCCAGGCATACCTGAGGCCTGTCAACACCAGGTGGAAAGAAACGCCGCCCTCCTCCCACCAATAAATTACCACACGATGACAGTCCGCTGCGGGGAGCTAAGTGCAAATCAATAACTATTTGCATCCCTGCTAAGTGTTAAAATGAATGTTTAAACTCCCTCATGAAACAGCATATTTAGCACAAGTGTCAGGGTAGGCTGATTGTGTAAGGACTTGACAGGCTCCGCTGGTTTTGACTTTCAAAGGAGTGAGAGCAAGATATTACGTATTTTCTCTAAAAGGGACTGTTGCACAAAAACAATGGCTGTTCTGTGGTGACAAAACATGTCTGAGATGCCTCCAGACCACTCAAAGCTGATAACTGTGTATTACTCAAAATCGGTAATGATTTTGTAATACATTCAAGTAATGTACCATAAAGAACCCCAACATTATCACTTTCTCAAAGTTATGAGCACTGCAGGGCTTTTCATCATTGGAAATGTGATTTTATTTCTTACCTTTCAAAACAAACTGCTACCAATGTAGAGACCTGTACTATTAAAAATTCTCAGCGTGCTGACAATGTACCACGATTTACAGAAAGAAATCTGCTAAAATGTAATCAAATACCACATTGAAGATATTTGCTGTGAACCGGTAGGTTTATTTTATGCATTCCCTATCCCATATTAGTATAATCTAGACGAGTAGTTGCTTAACAGTATATTCAAAAAGTAAATGAAGCCAGATAGAACACTGAGAAAAAAGAGGAAACGCCATGAAGAACTTGCATGAATAAGAGTAGTTCCTTCAGTGAAAGAAATTAGCATCGTGTTTATCTTATTTTTCAACACATGTTGCTTAGCACCAAACTGCACAAAGACACTCGATGCGGGTATAATCCTAACAGGTTAAAAGATGGTGTTATAAAACATTGTATAATGACCTAGTTTTATTGAGCATCATCCTCATTTAATGCAAGCTGTCGTAAACGGTAATTTTGGGGCACAGCAATGCTATCGTCATGTTGAAACTGAGATCTGAAAAGTTAATTCCGTCGGTATTTTACCATTTTATGTAATACCAATCTTCAGAGAATACTTAGCATGAGACTTAAGTCAACGTGCTTTGTAATTTCATTTCCCTTCAACGATTTTAAAAGGAAGCTATTGCCTGTTGCCGCCTCCATCAATAGCGAGATACATTTTTGCAAACCACATTATAAGTGTTTCCAGAAAGTATAAGGCGATAGGTACAGCCACAATGTTGAGATCAAAACATGCGCACCTGGAGATGCTGCGCCCTGATGTTTTATGTCAGCGTTTAGATTTTGATTTTACAAACAGCTGTCATGCAAGCAAAGAGGGTGGTGGTCAGCACATTTCAAATTCGAGTTATTCTTATTATTATTATTATATATTGTAGTAACAATTCGAATATTGTAGTAACAATTCGATCTGGAGCTCAGCTGCATTGACACGAGTGCAAGAAAACAATACCGTTACCACGACTTAGTTGCAGTCTATTACTCAAATATGATGAGCATACTGTAGTTAGACAGCAAGTATATTACATTTAGCACGGATGGTTATGATGGAGGGTCCTCAACAATGTTCAATGGAAGACGAAAACAGATATCCTACAAGAAAGCAACATAGAGGCAACATAGTCCAAACTCACACTGTACCTTGGCGTTCGAAATTATCCGAGCACAGATGGTCAAATAGGATGCCGCTGTGTGGATACCACGCTAGCTAGCAGAAGAAAGGATTGGTGTGGTGCTTCTTTCAGCTGTCTGCAGTTTCCGGGTTGGCCAAGTCTAAACGTCATTGTGTTAGTTACACAGGTTCAGACACCGCTCTCGATTTAGAGCGCCTGGCGATAACTATAAAAGGAATGGCTACTTCTTGTGCGCAAGTGAATAGAAAAAGAACAGATACCCGTTGGCTAGAAGGGTCAGTTTAACACAGATCTAAACAATAAAAACGTGCAGTTACTGCGTAGTTTTCCGCTTATTACCCCCACCTTATTCAACGTTCAGATTTATTATCGGTGTTCAAATTCTTCACTCGAATGACTTGGGCACATGTAATATGGGGCTGCTGCTTCATGAGCGGATACACCTGAATGATCAAAGGAAATCCGTTATGCAATCTTACAAGTGGCGAGCGAACTATTCTAAGTTTTGAACAACGGGTATCCTGTATGTCTAGAATAGGATACATTTTTGCCATGCACCGAATTCGACGGGAAACATATCTAGGCAAACCTGACCATTTTTTTCTTGGCCGGGGAGTATAATAAGCCATAATTTCCACTTTCATATCTCACGTCCATGAAAAGACAGATATTTTGACGAGTATAAACGATTTAAACATAAACCTGCTATATCTTTCATCTCTATATCCACTGTCAAGTAATTTATCACCTGAAGTGATAAGTTGTTTGAGCTACATTAAAACTGTGGCACAGTTCTATAATTGTGTAAATGGTTGTGTAATTAAATATTTGGGGTCAGCTGTCACTGCACGTGATTTCTATGGATGCCATTTTTCCACAATAAGACTACTTACCATTGCCTAAATAGGAAATACATTGAAATGGATGATATTCCCATTCATTGGTGAGCGTTTCGATATAATTATGTTTCAGAGCACAATATTTATTTAGATGATCCCAAGTGTGCTGTGTTGATTAGCAACACCGGAGTTTAATTAAAGGAAGAGGTATATTTTCGTCTTCTAGGAATTGCTTCGCGTCTTTGTAAGTGTTTCGTAGTGTGCAACACGACCCTTTGTTTAGTAGAAAGTAAAACTCATAAACTATCATATTGTACGAAAAGCCCTAAAATCCTTTTAGCTCATTAATTACAATTATTAGTGGAAGCGATTCTGCTTGCACCCAACAAAAGTAAAATGCCCAAGGACAGAATACACATAAACCTCGTAATAATTGGCCATGTGGATAGCGGGAAATCCACAACCACCGGCCACCTCATTTATAAATGTGGCGGTGTGGACCCAAGGACCATCGAGAAACTTGAGAAAGCTGCAGCCCAGGTAAAAAAAAAAAAAAAAAAGAATCTATACTAATTTGACTATATGTGCTTAACTTGACTGCTCGTGCTGTTGAGTACAATCCTCTGCATTTTTACTTCCTCATGTAATTTTCTTTTGTTTTTGCGATAGATTGGGAAGGGTTCTTTCAAATTTGCCTGGGTTTTGGACAAACTGAAGGCGGAGAGGGAGCGTGGGATCACAATCGATATCTCCCTGTTGAAATTTAACTCCCAGAAGTACTCTATTACCATCATTGACGCGCCGGGGCATCGGGACTTCATAAAGAATATGATTACGGGAACATCACAGGTAACATATCAATAGGTTGATGCCACATAATGCTATTATAGAAGTAATAATGCTGGCCTCATGTACTGTACGTTTTAAACCAATAGTTTTATTTCGTCAACAGGCTGATGTTGCCCTACTGGTGGTTTCTGCAGCTAAGGGGGAATTCGAGGCGGGAATCTCCAGAAACGGACAGACCAGGGAACATGCTTTACTGGCCTACACACTTGGTGTTAAGCAGATCATAGTTTGCGTCAACAAGATGGACTTGACAGAGCCACCATACAGCCAGAAGCGCTTCGATGAGGTTGTCCGCAATGTGACCGTTTTCATTAAGAAAATAGGCTATGATCCCACAGCAGTTCCTTTCATCCCAGTGTCTGGATGGACTGGTGAAAACATGCTGGCTCCTTCCCCTAAGGTATGCTTGTGGTTTTGGGCAGACTTAACTTTGCTGTATTCTCCAAGCCAAAGCTGGTGAAGTGCACATAGTCTGACTTGGCAATTGTACTTTCTATTCAAAGCTTAAGTACACGGGAATGCATTGTCCCTCCCATCCATAGATGCCCTGGTTCAAAGGGTGGAAAATCAAACGAAAAGAAGGCAATGCAAATGGTAAAACCTTGCTAGAAGTCTTGGACTCCATTTCACCCCCAGTGCGCACTGTTAACAAGCCCCTCAGACTACCACTGCAGGATGTCTACAAGATCGGAGGTGAGTGGATGGGGAGTTTAACTTTGAGAACACTTTGTTGGGAAACAATTGGGGCATGGGCATCTGTATATAGACTGGATTGTTTGGGTTGGGCTATGGTTTCTGTGGTGATGCCCATTTGTTTGAATGGTGTTGGTGGTAGCTGCTGATGTGCTCTGCCTACAGGTGTGGGCACGGTCCCCGTGGGGAAGATTGAGACGGGGGTGCTGAAGCCGGGCATGCTGATCACCTTCTCCCCCGCCAAGCTGACCGCGGAGGTGAAGTCCATCGAGATGCACCACCAGGGACTCCAGACGGCGCTGCCGGGGCACAACATCGGCTTCAACATCAAAAACGTAGCGGTGAAGAACCTGCGGCGAGGGGACGTAGCAGGGAACGCCCAGCACGACCCCCCTTCCGACGTTGCCAGCTTTATTGCACAGGTAGGCATGCATTTGGATGCGGTCCTGTAACAAAGTTGGGTGTAAATTGTGGCTTTCTAGTTTTGATCCCCAAAAAATGCATGGTGCACAACTGAACCTTCTACCCAAGTGGTAATGTGACTTGGAACCCTTGGATGGTGCCCTGTGTTGCAGGTGATCATTCTTAACCACCCTGGCATGATAAAGGCTGGGTACTCACCTGTGCTGGACTGCCACACGGCTCACATCACCTGCCGTTTCGCCGAGCTGCGGGAGAAGCTTGACCGCCGAACCGGGAAGAAGCTGGAGGACTCACCCCAAACCTTGGTGTCTGGAGATGCTGCCACTGTCAAACTGGCACCAAAAAAGCCCTTGTGTGTGGAAAGCTTTTTCAACTACCCTCCATTAGGTGAGTTCTGGTCAATAGTCATGGCTTTGGTAATTAATGCGATTTGTATTGGTAGCTTTTGACCTGGTGTCACTAAAGCAAACCAATCCATCTTCTGTACGTTGTGGTGTGACCTACACTAATATTTGGCCTCCGATTTAAAAACACTATCGGTCTTTGGGTTTGGGCAAGAGTTTTAAAAATGGGTCTGTTGAATCTATTTCCCATGCCTGCCTGCTTTATGCTCTTGTACACCCCCCATCTTTCAGGTCGCTTTGCTGCCAGGGACCTGAAGCAGACTGTAGCAGTCGGAGTCATCACATCCGTGGAGAAAATCGATCAAAGTCCAAAAAAGTCTGCACAGAAGACCAAATCCTAAAATGAACCATTAGTTTAATTGGCTACATGGCAGTCTGGAATGACTGAGCTTTAATTTTGTGTTCCAAGATGCTGCCTGTTGCATCTTGATTACTTTTGATTACCTTTTGCCATGGATTCAGTTGTGCTTTCCTCAGTTAATGTAATGTGGATTATGCTGAAATTGAATAAAGGGATTCAAAGCAAAATGTGGTCCCTTTTGCAGCATTTAACTTGTGTGATAACTTGCATATGTGGGTAGCTGCCTGGATTTAAGAAACTGATCAGAACAGGCTGAATCAAAATATTGACTGGGATTCTGATTACTTTAATGTGTCAACCCTGTTCTTTCAAAAACAAGAAATTGCATTGTCATTTTTGCTTCATCCAAATGCTAATCTGGGTTTGTCCAACCCTGTATGAGGAATTCCAGGCAATTGTCCTACATTTTCCAGTGACAAGAGCGTTCAGTTGACTGCTTGGGCCTGGAATTGTGCTTGAATGTTTGACCTGAGTTCCTTTTCATGTACTAATTTGTCTGCTGGGATACAAACTTCTGTCTCCGATACTGCATGAAACTTTTGAAGTACAGTGCTCTCCCTTGAACTCTTGTACTACACTCAAGCTTGCACTCCCCTTGGAACAGTTTGAAATGGTTCCTGATGATCCTATTCAGACTTTTGCTCATGCTGTTCTGGTACCTTTTACTTGGAGTTCATGTTAATGTCCTTTAAAGGTCTTGGGGGAGGGGCTGCTTGTATGAACATCAGTATTTCAATTCATACATGTTGCCCATTTTTAAAAGCTAATCACCCCATGCATGTAAACTCATTAACATGCCGAATACCATAATTTTGGTGTTCCCATTTGTTTCTATACCACCCCTCCTGGAGCATGTAGCATGGCTTGGGTCTACCTGCTAAGCTTGAAGTGTCTTTAAGTTTTCCTTAAGAGTTGTCATTTGTTGGCCCTAATTCCTCTCCATTACAAACTTGTTAGAAGCTTGTTTGTCTTGAATTGAAAGGTCAGACCTCTATCAGTACTACAGTGCCTCCATTTTAAGTTTCAATTTTCAAACACTGGATGCCTGTGACAGCTTAATTTTCATCAACTCTATTTTAACCAGAATCATGTAATGCTGGGTCCAGGTTTGTGAAACGCTGTCTTGAAGAAACCCAGATCATTTGGTGTAAAATTGAATTATATACTGGATTGCTCTTGTGGCTTGCACTGCAGTTCTGCAGAAGTGCATTACTGAATTAAACCATTTGGTTGATTGTGGGCAGATTCCAAGTCCAATTGGGAATTTGTCCAAGAAGGCAAGGACTGCTTTTTGGATCTGCTATGCAAAATCTTACATTTTTTTACATCTGAAAGATGAGTGACTCCATCGCATTAGTGACTCGTTTGTTTTGATGCTGAGGGAGAACTAACCCTTACAAGCTTATCAACATACCTAGATTGTCTCTTGTCCAAGCAACCTTAAGACGGTTGAGACCTGACATATTCTGTCATAAGTACTTTTGGCTGAAATTGGTTCACAAGACCAAGCTATCAAAAGCTGCCCATGATTCACCCAGGAAATCAAAGGAGAGTAGACTTTTGAAATTAAAATTTTTGCATTGATTGCATTACATTTGAGTAAAACAAGGATCTAGAAGTTAAAGACCCCTACCCCCAAAAAAAGGAAATGTTCATTTTGGTCTAGGAAAATCATTCCATAGTATTATAAAAGGGAAAATGATTCTTGAGGCTGTACCGTATATACTGTATCTTCAGGCCTACTTATTGAATATCAAGTTGAATGAGTTGTGAACAAATCCAGTTTTAAAACTGCTGCTGAACTTTGGGACAGCATTTCCATATCACTGCATCATGGACAAATGCCACCAGACCACTTTCTGTTCCAGTGGCTGTAAAACAGTGCAATGAATGACACATAACCCTCCAGTTCCATTAGAAGACCCTACCATTGGCTGCAAACAAACAACAGGGAGCTGCATTTTGTTTCCAATGTAAAACCTTTAATTAAAATGGAATGATCAGGTGGAACTCTAACTAAAACACGGGATCCGGAGCAGGTGGAGGAGGGATGGAAAATTAAAATCCGTAAGGTTTACATCTAAGTCCAGTTATTTCTCACAATTAAATATGTAAAAAATAGGAACGGCAACGCCATTTATAAGCATATCCAGAGGCATGTAAAAGATCACTTTTTGTGCAGATTTTTACATGAAACAGGCAACCATGTAAGCACTCTCATCCTCTCCCCTTTGACTGCCTCAAACTCTGGATGAAATAAATATTCACTAAACTACAATTGCACTCTTGTTCTCATCATGAACTATCCATGTAGGCCAAGCTTAAACATCTACACAAATTGTAAATCAGAGAATTACTTGCCAAGTATTTAACTGTATTAAAAAAAGAAACTTAAGTTTTGTTTTACTGGAAGTATGCTCTTATGTTACAACTACTGGACACATCACATCCTACATAAAAATGATAAATTTATTTCCAATACTTGGAGAAGTGAGCCATCACACACTTTCAGGTGGATTTACACACGCGCACACATGCACGCACACACACTCACTCACTATATAGATATAGTGAGACCTAAAATGTTTCAGACCTTGAACTTTAAATATAATACAGGAAGCATTTATATAGTAATACATTGTCTCTTGTTAATACGTTAAAGACTTAATATCTAAAGTAAATTCATCTTCTCCCTGCAAACAAAACACAAGGACTACCGAGGCACGGCAAGAGCCTGCTTCATGTTAATGCCTTTGTCAGTCGCTACTGACGCCTCTACGAGAAAACGACAAACCCAAAACAATTCCACAGTTTGATATATCACGAAGATTAGTAAGATCTTGAACCTTGAGCAGAAGTCTGCATGCTGGGATTGTGGTAATCTCTATGTAAGTCTTCTGTGCATGTCCACATACGGGTCCAAGGGTCCAGTAAGAGGGGGGGTGTGGTGCAAAGGACTGGTCCAAAACTGCACGAGAAGTGGAGGGTTGAAAAGGTGTCCCATGCCTTCATCCGTTATGTCAGGAGGGACCTCAGTGGAACGTACCAAGTTGAAACCCCCCCCCCCAATTTACAATCCCATGAGTCTCCTTGGGTTATGGTCCCAGATTTGATTGCAAAAAAAAGCTATGTTACAAGACATCTGCAAATCAAATTATATAGACACCTAGGAGAGCAGCACCACAACTTAAACTGGTGAGGTGGAACGTACGAAAAAAAGGTATTTGTGGTCCACATAGGCCGGCAGGGATTTAAGAGCGAACTGTCATATGACTGCAGGAGAGACACACCCATTTGTGATTTTTGATGTCTGATTACAGTGGATTGCTGTTGCCTGAACTGATGTCATAAGAACACATATATATAACACACTATGACTCCTCTAACAGTAAGCAAGCAAGATCTTGGGAATCCATTGAATTAATACATATGGCATCCTTGGGCATGGAATTGCTGTACGCTCAGTGCGCAGAGTTAAAAATCCCATTTCTGCTGGCTTTGTTGTATTGGCTTTTCTGTGCATTGTTCTCCCCGCAAGGAGATAACTGAGAACTGAGAAAGTAATATGTTCCATGTGTGATCACTATCCTCAATGTTTCTGAGAACAGGAGTGGTGATATCACCAACAAACAGTTATGCAAATATGGATATAATTTGGAAAAGACGGCCTAAAAGAATCAGTCATTAGAGAGGTAACTAGCTACACTGTATGTTTGTACACACATATGTATGTCTATGTGCTTAAGTATGCACATTATATACAGATACATATGTACAAACATGTACATAGTGACAGCATAGACGGAGCTGAGATGTTAGCTAAGTGCTAGACTCAGAGGATGACTACAGCAAACCTAGTAAGACAGAGCCAGGTCTGTAGGCTATGATAATACTGATCTATTTACAATACAACGTAATTAATCCCTAAGGAGAGATAAGCCCACATGGGGTTCTTCTTTGCTTTGTTTCCATTTTGTTTCTGGTCGTAACAGCAGCTATGTACAGGGAAGGGGGGGTGTCTTCAGTCTTGCGTGAGGCCAGGGGGTGGGGAGGGGTGGGAGTGGAACTTGTGCAGGAATGAGGGGGGCTTCACGCTAGCCTGTCCGGTCAGTCGGACAGAATGTGCACAAATGACATGGGGAAGACTCCCTTCCTTTCGGGGTGACCTTCAATGTGCCCGATCTGAAACGATAAAAAAAATCTCTTAAGGAAATAGCTCACTGCATTTTAAAGAATTTGTCAAGGGGCAGATCGCTGAACCCAGAAATAGTACTTTTATCTAGATACGCTACCCAAGAGCTTCGTACATGTACATTTTTAACAAATGTTTGTTTCTTTTGAAGATCATCTGACACAAAAATGTAGTATATGTAGTTTAACCCCATCCTCTTAATCATATTTGATTTCCTTTGGGGATACTTGATCTAGATATCTGCAGAAGAAAATGCCTCAGGTAACCCCACGCCACAGAGAGGCTGATGGTAGTCACAGAAACGGTTGCCATGGAGACACACTCACCCACCACTCTTGATCCTCCTCTCCCGTGACGATGATCACCTCTCCTTCCACAAATGTGAGCTCATCGTCATTGTCCGCCTGACAGTCATAGATGGTCTTCACCCGCCTCACTTTGTTCTTCCCCTGGGAAAAGGCACAAAGGCAAAAAAAAAAAAAAAAAAAAAAGAGGAAAAAAAGCTTATTTAATACATTACGTAATCATTTAGAGCTTTGCATGACATTATGTTGGGGATATGAACACTGAGAATGGGCAAAATCTGAATCCTAACTCACCACCAAAAAAATCCTTTCAATAACCACCTAACTCTAAAAACAGGAAAAAGAAAAGTTTCACGTCCGACCACAACTGGTTGCAGATGCACTCAAAGTAACTCCCTAAATCGCTCAATTAGGACAATCTGTGTCAAAGCAAACAGATGATGCTGAGCAATATGCTGCAGCAGCAGGCTTTTCTTCCATTAAATCATTACTCTTTAGCTCGTTAGAATCATGAATAAAGTGACTCCTCCTGTTCTGTTAGTTTTAAAGGCTTAAACATGGCTGGGAAATCTGCCAGAATGGGGCTTTTTGGGACTTAAGGACTCCACAGTAAGGATCCACACTTAACCTTTGCACAATGGACTTCCTCAAAACAGACCTGTGGGCACAGACCCTGCAACTCACTGTGTTAATTTTCCTGGGCAGTGGAACAGGCATCTCTGTAACACTGGGCGGGGTGCCGTTGGTGTCCTCGCTTGACTGTTTGGGCATCAGCTCCCCCTGCTGGTTGGAGGCTGGTGTATCAGGGGGGTGCTGTTTCTGCGTTGCCTCTCCGGACGGCGGCCTCAGAATGGGGTCAGGCACCTGGGGCTTGGGGGGAATGTCTGACAGCTGGGGCTTTGGGGGGAGGTCCTTGATTTGGGGCTTGGGAGGCAGGTCCCCTAGCTGCGGTTTGGGGGGAAGGTCGGACAGTTGTGGCTTGGGGGGAAGTTCCCCTGGCTTTGGAGGCAGGTCTGAGACCTGGGGCTTGGGCGGCAGGTCTCCCGGGTGGGGTTTCTCTGGGATGGGGGCTTTGTGTGGGGTCTCGGAAGTCTGAGGAGACTTCTGGAACACCTCAGGGGGCTGACTGGGCTTGTCTATAGACGGGTGATGGATGGTGTCAATTTTCCGTAGTGCCACTGAAACAGAGAGCAGCAGTGCAACTTTCTCATAAACAGATTTGGTTTGCCAATAAAAAAACAATAGGAAAGTGAACATGGCAAACAGTTGAAAATCCAAGGCATTATTAACAGTTAAGTTAAAAGCCTTAAACATGACACTATAAATTAAAACGTGCCCTATCCTTCAGTCAGGGTTTTAAGTGCACAAATAACAATTTTGACTACCACGGCTACCATGGTGTTTAGCTATACACTTATAAGACATGGCAGTCAAGGTTTAAAAAAAAAAAAAAAAAGAACCAGTTTTCATTGAACGTATTTCAGATGGCTTCACATGAAGAAACAGCTGGAACATACCTTTTTGAGGTAGTTTAGGAAGTACCCTTGGACCAAGTGTAGATTTTGTGGTACTAGAAGTAGTGCTGGAAACACAAAGAAAATGATGGGCCAAATTATATATATATATATAAAATAGTTTAAAACAATCATCATGACATATCCCAGAAAAATATTTTTAACAGAGGTGCAATTCCAGGAACAGCTTTCCTGTCAGCACCTGAATTACAAACGATAAGAAACACTACAGAAGCTGCAGGCCTGAGGATGGTATGGTAATGCTTAGTGCGAAACCTCTGAGAGAAGCAGGCACGGGTTCTTCTGTACCTTTGCTGCTGTGGAATGCCTTCAAACTTGTTAGCTGCGGGTGATGTCTTGTTCACAGCAGCTGGAGTGGAGTCACTTCCTGTAAACACCAGATCAATATGAGGGAGAGAGCCCAGGTTGCATTAAGGCCATTATCTGGCACAGTCTATAAAGCTGCACATATATATATATTTAGTTTCCTACTGGATACTGCACAATGTGGTTTGCAAAAGCTAGGGCTAAAAGAGCCTGTTCGTGGTGCAGCTGTGGGTCTTGCAGCAGGGTGTTTGAGCCCAATCTGCATCATTACCGGTTAGAGGTTCACATTGGCAAGGCGACAATCATCTCAGCTTCGCCGGGGAACAATAGGGGTTAAAGTGGTTAAAAAATCCTCAGTGCCATTGTTGCTCTCTAGCGGCCTCTCCAGGCCAGCCAGGTGCCTGCAAGCTATGTGAACTGATCATGTGCTGACTTTGTGCTCCTCTGACTGCACTGGAGATTTGTGACTGACATCACATCGGCAGTCTGGAAGGGAGGAAGGGCTAGTCATCATGGCAATCAAAGGAGTCATGTATGCATGACTCTCTCCAGCAGAACACTGGTTCAATTTAGCTGAGGAAAAATGCACAAAATCAAAAAATGTTGAATCTCAAAAAATCAGGGAGGCCAATTTCATCACTTGTGGGTCAGAGTCCTGCATGACTTTACAGCTACCTTTCAGTTAGCACCTAATTTACACCTCAAAGGGCTACAGTTACAGTCACAGCGTTCAGAGACCAGTAATAGCGGGACCCTGAATGACTGAAACTAATCTAGTCCCATTATATCATCATGAGTACTGGGGAAAAAAATAAAAATCAACTTCATAGACATACCGAATGAACCAGAAACTGCAACTAAAACCCAGATGATCTAAGGGTCCAAAGACACACTTCATGCACACTAAGCAGGCAACACATGAAGGGATGTTAAGCTGAGCTGTCCATTATCTGCATTTAAACCCTGCAGTCTGTCAGCAACAGGTACATCTGTAAAAAAACCACTGTACCAACGGGCTCTTCGGATCCTAATTCTGACCACAACAATTATGTGGGAAGGCAATGAAACTGATCTGAGGTACCACTTAGGACCTGATTCCATCTTCGTATGTTGTGTAGTTGTTTTTCCTATGTGTTTTTTTTTCTGATTGGCGGTTTGACAGAGACGAGAGTGACTTTGTTCTGCTGGTAACATTCACACGTTTGTTTGTTGCCCGTTAAGCGTGAAAACAGTCAGCAGGCTACCCTACCACAAATCGCTTACATGGAAAATCAAAAATACTCCTCCACTTACTTCCTGATCATCCATTTTGACATTTCTACAGTCCTCATTTCATCCGATTCAGATTTCAACTAACCGAACTGAGAGACTGAGGATTGACTTCAAACAGAGTGAGGTTTCTTCTTCCACGAGGATACAGACAGTGACAGCAACAATAGATTCAACAGTGTATAACCGTAAACTATGCAGTTGGCCAGGATCTTTTATTGAGTGTGAATCATTTCCTTTTGATGGTTTTTTAATAGAGCAATTCAAGACCTTTGATCTCTCAACTATGTGATTTGCACACATAATCACTAGACTCCAGTGCCGTTTTAAAACTCGAGAGGTTTCAAGGTCCCCCGATCAGCTTTTCTGTCTCATTTCACAGTGCTATAAGCAGCGTTTTTTAAACTGACTCTGTTCCGTGGTGATTTTAGCACGGAGTGGAGCCAAACCAGAGTCTATGTGGGTCATCTGAAAATGTATCCTGGCAACCATTCAGGGTTAGGATATTAACATTGAAGAGCTGCTCTGAGATTAGCATGAGCATGAAGCAACACAGGAAACAAAATCAAAACTCACATAATCAAAAAAAAACAAAATAATATTTAATCTCATTCCATTTTGAAATATCAGCATAAAAAGCTATAAAATGTTTATGAAAATATAGTATTTCTATAACAAATATCTCTGAGAGTGTTACATATACAATATCTCTACAAATAATAATTTGGTTCTTGTTCCATTCTATTTTTGTTTCAAACCATGTGAGGTCCAATCAGAATTTAGACATGCTGTACCAAAATTAGGATCCTACACGGAGGAAAAAGGGTGGTGTTACATTGTATTGATCATGCACAAGATGAGGGGTGGAGACATTTATAAAGATGTTTCACCAAAATAATGGGCAGGTGATATGGTATGTCTTATAGAAACATTCCCCGGTTGTGTGCAGGAGAAGAGGGTGGCTTCTGCTTGCTGTACATCTCTCACACATATGCACTGTGGGAGACTGTCATTCACAACAACAGACTTTGGCCATTATTCACTCAGATTTGCACTGAGGAGAAAGAATAACAGAATTAAGACAACCAGTACCCTGTGTTGCCGTGGCAACGGCTCGCAGCTTGAACAGCTAACTGAGCGCAAGGCTTCCTTGCCGTTTCTCTGCTTTTCTCTGTGGCATGTCTGTGTTTAGTATGTGGTTTTGTATTCTTCCCGCCTGACTCACCCCATGTTATCCCACCTTTACTCTGTGGGCCGTGAGGTAGAGGGCTGGGTGGGTCAGACAGGGTGCGTTTGTGTCCAGGGGGAGGGGGTGGTGGCTTCTTCTTGGATAGGGTGGAGCCCCAAGGGGGCTGTGAGCCCAGGGGAAGGGTGGAAGGTGGGCCGGTGGGAGGAGCTAGAAGGATGACAGATATAACATGCAGTGACTGACAGCAGGAGGCTCCGCCCAGATGCATGATTGACAGCATAGGTGGGGGGGCCGGATTCTGATCTCATCTGTGGATAGAGGTGTGGCACAGGGTTAAAAGGGGGAGAGAGGAGGGGGAGAGGAGCCAATCTCCCACACCTGCTGGACATGGCCAGGGGAATGTGTGAGAACAGCAATGGATGAACAGCAGATTTAACAACAACAACAACAACAACAACAACAAACAACAGTATCACACTGGAGAAACAGAATGTGAAAAATCACATTTTCACATTCCAGACGATCGACAGGGACAGGACACATCTCTGAAACTGCAACTGAGGATGGGGTGAAAGATGCAGTCAAAAAACATGTTTTTGAATGTACAGGGCAGGGAAAGATGAATCTGTACTTTTTATGATGTAGGAAAGACATTTGGACATCAGAAATAACAATGAGGGGAAACTGGGCAGGTTTATAATATGGTATCAATAATCAATAACTGTTTACTGCTCTGGAAATCAAAATATATAATATTTGGTTCAAGTCCCTGAGTGAAAGATGACAGTAGCTCCGCCCTAATGAGGTTCATTAAAGCTCACTCTCTCATCTCTCTTTACACTACTGATTATTTGAATAATGAGCTGGGCTGACAATTTAAGTGCTCACTTATTAAACCGATCAGTCGATTCAACCTCTATCTGATTAAGTGATTCTCACACTATATTCATTTAGATTAACTTATGCTTTGTTTCACTTTCACATATTAATGGAGGAAATGGAATGACTGCTTGAAGTCATTGAGCACTGATAGATAAAAAAAAAAAAAAAAAACGCTGCTGTAAAACATTTTTAAACTTGCATCATCAGTAGCACTCAACCATCCTTGAGAACAGCAGAAGCGTACATTAGGAGGAATTGTTTCCATTGAGTTCCTGTCAAAGCAGAGAGGACAGGCTGGAGCTGAGAGCGCCTCTCTGTATCTCAGTGTGACGGCTCCCCATCAATCACTCCCTGTATCAGCGCTTGTATCTCAGCGGCCCATTAGCCGTGCTGGATAAGACTGGTTTTGGGGCCTTTCATTTTTGCCAAGCTGCTAAAAGGCCCCGTTCAGTCTCTGATAGCCAAAAAAAACCTCCAATTCACTAAATGTTCATGATCTATGGTGCACACTAAACAATTAGCTATTAATCAATAATGCTGTAATCAACTGACATAAACTAAATCACATCTATGCTCAACATTCTGGTTCACATTTGTCTTTCAAACTATACTCAAAATACAGTTTACCTTACTTGAATACCAGGATGGAAGACAATACGTACCTGCAATATAATTTGCCTAACTTTAACCAAAATAGGAAACAAATGAGGTCTCCTTCAAGTCCCAGAATGCATGAGTGGGCCTCGTCACTTCCTTTTTAATGGGTTTTATTGTGACAATTGACACTACCATTCAAAATAAACTTGCTTTAATATATTCATTTGCATGCTGTCTTTCTGCTGCTAATTCTAAACCTGGCTAATTTGCTTCTACCTGTAACTAGTCTCAAAGATACAAAGTTGACAGGATCAAACTACAGGAGATTCAAATGGCTGTTGCATTATGTTCTACAACATACACCTGGATTCATTTCTATGTTCAAGCTCAAGGTAAAATATTCTTGTTCCAGCTTATTCTCAGGCCTTCTTGGCAACAAGTTACAACAGCACCATGGAAACAAACAGCCTGTCCTCTTTTAACCACTGTTGCAGAACAAGTGATCTTATCAGTATTTGGCTAGACCTGGAATATTTGGAAAGTCCCACTGATGGTTTCATCATGTCCTGCAGCAGGACAATTAACCTGATTGAAGAATGAACAGAGTGTAAGCATTACCAGCAGTCTCATAGGCACACCTTCATTCACACTGATCAATTGCGGCTACGCTGAATTTACATACCACCAAATCATGCCAGAAAGGCCACTCCAAAGCATACATGATTGAATCAGTGGTCAGTGCTACAGGTAATAGAGAGCTCAGCAAGAAGGGTAGAGGGGCAACTGCACCAACCACAGGGTAGAGAGCACCACAGGGTGCTGAGGACCACAGCGTAAAGAGCACCACAGGGTAAAGAGCACCACAGGGCACTGAGGAACACAGGGTACTGAGGACCACAGGGTAGAGAGAACCACAGGGTACTGAGGACCACAGGGTAGAGAGAACCACAGGGTACTGAGGACCACAGGGTAGAGAGCACCACAGGGCACTGAGGACCACAGGGTAGAGAGAGCAGAAGGGAGGGGGTGGAGAGATATTGAATAAAGTCATATTCACTGATGTAGGGCCGAGTGCCAGCCAGAGTGGCATAGTGTGACGTCTGAGATCCAGAAAAAGCCAGAACCGGTACTGTGAGAGAAAAACAGAGTGAGAGACAACAGAGGATAGTGTGTGTGTGTGTGTGTGTGTGTGTGTGTGAGAGAGAGAGAGAGAGAGAGAGAGTGTGTGATTAAGAGTGAGAGAGTGAGATACAAAGAGATAGAGAGAGACATGGACTCTCTTCAGCCTTCAGGGAGAAACCAAATAAAATTAAACCAAAACATGAGGAAACACAGGCAAAGAAACAGCCTCTGCAACTGTCAGAAGAAAAGGAAAACCCTCTCATACCTCAAGCTGCTCTTTCAGTACGAAAACATGTTAGGAAATGTTAAAGATTTAAGGGGTGCTGTATTTACTCTTATCAGGGTAATCTAACACAATGCCGTCTTCACTTCCACTTGCCTACAGCCACCATTCCTGGAAAATTCTATGTTTGTGAGGTTGCTATGACACCTCCTTCCTGCTCTCTGGTTGACTCTGGCAAATTATCTTTTGGGTGTGTACAACTCCAGAAGAAAACACCAGAATTTTCATAATAGCAACGGGACTCTCTGAAATAGACACTGCTTAGGTTCAATAAAGAAGATGAATAAAGACGACGCTTCATACTTCCTACAAGCATATTCTCACCCAGCTGGCATATAGCATCTTATGGCCCTCCTGAAATAACACTGCATTTACATTATGTTTGAACAGCCAAATAATCACTATGCTTTAACTAGGGACAAGTTTGAGCAATATGACATGGTTTACAGATTCTTTTGTAGGCCCCACCCTATACACCTGTGTCCAACGGAGCAGATGAGTGATACATATCAAAAAACATGACTACGTTAGCTAAGACCAGGTCCCACAAGGTCTCAGAGTTTGCTCAAAGACCCGTTTACTGTTGGATTGTAACAGTGCTTTTCCCCGTTCCCTTCGATCTGGCGCTACCTTTTCCCACGTTCCTCGGGGGTAGGGGCGGAGCATCAATGATGGGCGACGTGGGTGAGTCGGTGGAGGCGCTGTACATCTGGTTGGTGAAGGCAGAGTAGGAGAGGCGCTGTTTGTCGCGGAGCCCTGCGAACCCAGGGAGGGACAGCTTGTCTTGGGGCGACAGGCTGGAGGAGTGGCAGAAACTCTGGGGCCTCGGGGAGCGTTCCTTTTTAATGGGGCTGGGCTGCAGGGGGACATGGAGACGGGGAGGGAGAGAGAGAGAGAGAGAGAGAGAGAGCGAGAGGGTGGTAGAGATCAGCACACTTACTCTTATTGGGGTACTACTACTACTAATCTGTAAACACCACTATTTTTATGTGGAGTTTACAGATTATTCATCTTACTTAATGTTTATATGTACTGCTGTAATTTATGCTTAGGCACCATTTACAGATTTACTTCCTGCCAACAGAGCATTATTAAATTTGACTTTATATTTGAATAAGAGCTTTGAATTTGAGGGGTAAACAAACACCTGCTAAACAGGGATGAACCAAGGGGCCACTTCAACACAGCATGGCAAAACTGCCACACATTTGCCGTTGCCTTACACTTCTCTCCTATCCATTATCAGAGAGTAGTTCATTCACTGTACTTCAGTCAGACTCAAGATCAGACGAGACACTGGCTGACATCCGCAGAATTAAAGTAAAGCAGCTATGGTTGCCTCTCGCTGGAGCAGGACTCTACACACAAACACAGGGGGTTTCTTAGCATATTAGAGGTGCACAAGCATCCAGTTCTCTTCAGTGGCTCAGATTACAAAGTGCAGATAGGGTTTCCACACAGGCTCTTATAATAATCTAAGGCAGGTGCAGGCCTTGTGTATAAGCAGAAACAATTAGCCGATTAAAACAGGAAGACTGACTGCTTTTAACAGACTGCCTCTCAATCTCCATAAACCCACAACATGTGCCAGGGAAGGTGAGTATGCTAAATTCTACTAAAATGGATGGATTTATGTTTAAGAATATTACATTACTGTGATCTTAAATTTTACATAAATGCTGTCTTAGTGGGGAGGGTGAAAGTGTTTGGAATTTTAACTTGGCATATATGTGGGCTGTGTACTTTCTGCCTCCAGTGACTGACCCCAGATCAGCTTCATTTTCATTTGGGTGCTGAAACTGGCCCTACCTTTGTGTTTGGGTATTGTAATTCTTCCCGTAGGCTCAGAGTGTTTGGGTACGGACTCTATCCTTCCCCTCTGCTCAGAGAGTCTCATGACAATGCTGCCTCACCTTGTCGTCCAGGTCGTCGTCGCTCTCGTCGATCTCCTCCAGGCGCAGGTTCCACTCGTACTCCACGTGCACGTGAGGGTTAAACTTCCCGGCCATGGCCTCCATCAGCTACAGGAGGAGCACACAGAGGTCAGACTCTCCCCAACACTGCACACACACTGCACATGTTAGACTCTACCTCTACCCTAAAGTCTTTTAATACAGCCCATGTTAAGCACTGTTTACATGTAGTAATTGATATTATATTCTGTGACAGCACCTTTCTTTAACTGCTGATAGACACATGTTCTTTTGCCTTTTATGCGTGGACAGGTTATGTTTTCTAAAATATTACGTGAAGCAAAATATAACAGTAAAATGGTGACACTGGTAACAGGAAACAGGAATCTGTCATGTACCAGTGCATCAGTGTGACAATAAATATGGTCATACAAGATTAGAGAATGGACTGTAGTATTCAGGTACATTATCATCAAAAAGCTAATGATACTAGCACTGTAACAATGTTCTACAGAACCTAGTTAGTATTAGCATATGGCGTCAATGTTATGTTCAGGCATCACTTGTGCAGACGGAAACTGGCTGCTGGTGGTGAGAAGGGCCGAATTAATAGATCAGAAATTAGGCCCTTAAAAAGTTCCATTGCTACTGATAGCAGCTGCTGCAACTACAATTAGGTGCTGCCGCCTAGTGGTCAAAGTTTGTAATGTGTCTGCAGGGGATGACAGCAATATCTAAAATGTTTCCCAGACATTTTAAGACTATTTTAAAATCAATGTAGAAAATCCATGTCCACTTAGATACTGGAAAGAAATTCACAAGGACTTAGTGAAACCAGAATGTTAGTCTTTATGTATTCTGAAGTTAAATGTTAAGAAGCTGGCGCAGTATTGTTGTTCTTGAAAAGATACACAGAGAAAACCTACTGGTTCTTCACACTGGGCGTTCCTCAGCCTCTTGGTCACGTCCAGCGCCGTCTCTCCATTCTGATTGGCTAAAATAACCCAAGGTAACACATGACAACCAAACCACTACACACTTTTAATCCTAGGCATACAAATACCTGGCATGATCTGATTTTGATCACAAGTAAAAAGCTATAACAACCCTATGAAAAAACTCCACAGCAGTACAGATCTAGAATGGCCTCTGTCATGACCTCTATGCCCTACAAACATTCAATATCTACATGTATAAGAACAGATATCCATCCACTGACAGGTTAGATGAAGAGCTGTGAGACTGTAAACAGTCATAATAAAAGTGTGTTTTTCCCAGCATGCCCCTGGTTGAGTGGGCGTGGCCAGAGGGGCAGGACTCACTGATGTCAGTAGCTGGTTTCCCTCTCAGGAGCAGCTTCAGGCATTCGTGCTTCTCATAGAGGCAGCAGTAGTGCAGCGCGGTGTTCCCCCTCTCCGTCTGCTTGTCCAGATTACCGCTGTGCACAGACACATGCAGGACGTGAGCACAGGAGGTGACCCTCACACACACACACACACACACACACACACGCTCGCACAAGCATACACATGTATGAACCAAAATATTTTATCCAATCAACAAAAATAAATGTCTGTTCCTTATTAAAAGAAATTGCTTTTTATTCTGAGTACAATTAAAATAACAGAATTTACAACTAAGTATCTGCCAATTAATCTGGCAACTTGATTGAAAAGCACATTAAGGGGAAGCTACTTGAATCGCTTGGGTAAAAGTTCCAATTTATAAGGTGACATATTCAGGCAGAAATCATTGCTGTCATTATGATGGACTGTGTCCACGCAAAAAATTCCTACAGCAAGGACTACAAAGCATTTGGATCCCCACAAAATGCCTTGCCTGTCAACTGTGCCTGTCAACAACACCCCACCTTCAAATTCACCTCAATATTAATGACTCAAAATAAAACCTGGAACAGCGTAATGTTTAAGAATCAGATGAAGTGTCAGATCAGTTGGCACAGGTAACAGACATTATGCCACTGTACAGGCATCAAAAGTTTACATTTAAAAAATTGTGTTGATAATTGGAGCTCATGACCCAAACAGCATCTAGGTCACCATTTACATTCACGATAAAATGTGACACGCATAATTCATTAAGGCTTTAAGGCCTGGATAATGACTCGTTCTCGCTTTCCACTTTCGGCCACATGCGTAAACTTACACAGGAATTCCTTATCACCCCACACCTTTCCCACACGTAACTACTGCATCCAGTTTACAAGGGCTGTGATTTCATATCAACATCGGAACGTAACAATCCATAAAACTTAATTAAATACATTTATCTCTGAAGCAAAACAAGCACAAGAGCTGTGCAGTCTCACAAGGACAAATACTGGCCATGACCGCTAGACTGCTACAATAACACGATATCATCACTGTAAGGCGTCTAGGTTACAGAGGGAGGAATTATGTGGCAAGCAATTACAAAAGAATGTATGTACCGTGGTAGGACCCTTACATTACGCACTGAACTACCGTTTATACATATCTTGTATATATGGCACCTCTGTGATTTGCTGAGATAAATTACCTTGTTTACATGATAAACATCCACCAATGATATGGCATCACAGCACAGACAGAGAATGTTTATTGGATAGAATCTGTGTCAGAAATAGGGATGTGTAGCTTGGGCCATAACGGCCCTGATCCTCTCCATGTGTGGTAAAGCAGCTGAAGAGGGGAATACGATCCTCCCCCCTGGCTGCCAGGCAACCAATCCACACTTCTGAAAGCCCTGGTTTCCTGCCACCTCAAAAAAAACCACAAAACCCGCTCATGAGGAGCAGCACCTAAACTGTACTGACAGAGAGTGGGCTGCTCCAAAACATGCTATTTTTAAGGATCAGTGCACGATACGTCAGAAAAGAGCGTGAGTGTGGAAAGGGCTGGATCTTAACGATAATCAGCTTTATCCAAACAGAAGGGCGTCGTGTTATGAACGCCATCTGCGAGTGGGACTTTTTGGGATGGGTCCATTAACTGATGTGGAGCTTCCATTTTGCGTGCCCAATTAAAGCCAGATCTGTATTTGGGTCAGCTCTAAGCAAGGCCTTTGAAAAGAAAGGAATAAATTAAGGACAGAAAACAAACGCTTGACCCAGTTGTGCTCATCCACTGAGAGACTTGGCTCCTTGCTTTCCCTGCTATCTTACCATCGGGCTGTATGTATCTGTATGGGGAGGGATGCTCTTTTGTCATAGCTGCTCTGCCCTGCTGAACAGCCTGTGGAGTGCAGGCAGAGGCAACAGACTTAACTGAGGAGGATTAACTGTGCACAGAGAGAGGCACTTAAGATTCCCAAGTCCAGTTCACGGCATCTACTGTTTGACTAGGAATGTCTGGCTCATCGGATCAGATGACAATAAGCACCAACCACAGGGCAAAATGTACCAAATATGTGACCATGAGCACCAATCACAGGGAAAATTGTAGTATTGTAGTACAGATGATCATGAGCACCAATCACATGGTGAAGTGTGGTAAACAGGTGACCATGAGCACCAATCACAGGGCAAAGTGTGGTATACAGGTGGCAATTAGTGCCAATCACAAGGGCGGACTTTGGCAGACAGATGACAATTAGCACCAATCACAGGGCACGGTGTAGTAAATCAATGATAATAAGCACCAATCACAAGGGCGCAGTGTGGTTAACACTGGCTGCCCATTCCCATTTCCATACCTGTTCTGCACCAGGAAGTCGACCAAGTGCAGCGTGGTCTGGTCTGCAGTCCGCACCGCGTAGTGGAGTGCTGTCTCTCCTGGCTCCTGTAGGGGGCAGTCAAACCAATGCATATTCAAAATGGATCACTGTCACCACACAGCAAGGAGCACGTAGACAGAATGTTCCCTCATGTGCTTCCATTATACACTCCACTATTGGTCTAGAGCAGCTTTGTTAACTCTTCCTGGGGAGTGCCCATATTATAAACAACATACACATCTTCAAAAGGAATGGCGTAAACCAGCTGCCAGTCACAGGGTGGGTATTTGAGTTTTCATGTCTTTCATGGTTATGAAACCTTATGTTGTTTATGCAATTGCTTTTCCTGTCAAAGAACGTCACTTTAAAAATACACAGAAAAACTTTCTTCACTTTTGAATTGCAAAGACACCATGCTTATGAATTTTGATGCATGATTTCATCATTCAGAAGGCGGCCTATGTCAGCAAACAATTCTCTTCAGTCCTTTAGTATTGTATTCATTATGAAAATGAATTAACCAACATTTCTCTGACTTCTTTGCCCAGTTTTTGTCCCACCTTTCCACAATAATATAAATACAACTGCTGAACTTAAGTAGAAATACAGACCTGGAGGCTTGCCTTACATATACTCTAAAGGTCAAGGGCACTGACCCCCACATGAGTCCTGTTTATGAGGATGACAGTATGACCCTAATCATCTATGATATATGAATGTGTCACTGCGCTAAATGGCTGGGTGACACAGACACGTTGACCTCCACTCTAAACACCAACATTAACCCCTGTGCAGTCGCTCTGTGACACAGCACTGCTAATGTGCGCTAAGGAGGCCTCTTCGCTCCGGGCGCTGCCGGACGAGCCCCCCTGCTCACCTATCTCCCTTCCCTTTGAAAACGCTCTGAGCGATGTGGGTGAGTCAGACTCGCGGTCAGACTTAAAAAAAGAGGTGTCACGACTCTCCGTAATCCCCCCAGCAGTCCCACTGATGCCATCCTGGCTTTAGCTAAAGCTCCTGGGGCGAATGTGATTGGCTAACTCAGCTGGAGGCGGTTATATATCAACCCCCACCTGCTGAGACTCTAATGCAGAGGTCAGGGATCCAAGCTTTGGGTACAGTAGAGACTGAGACTAAGAAGCTCTGCAGGGCAGAAGCAGACTGAAACACGAGAAATAACTATCTCTGGCTCTGTTCAAAGCACTTGCTTTGTTTCAGTGACGCCTGCATATTTGGCTTGTTGTGTCATTGCGATGAGCATACTTGCATAACACAGATTCACATCATGTCTGCCTCTATGATGCAGACACAAAAACAAAATATCAGACTCCCTCTTTTTCCGATGGTAAAGACCATCATGCTTTTAATACGTTATAATCCCTGGTGTAAATCCTGAGATTACTATTTTAAAGCTATCCTTAGTTGTGCATGAGACCATGCTAAACAGACTGCGCTTTTTGGTGAAAAACTCCAAACTGCATTCTTGTGGTATGTTTCCTGCTTTGACGGAGGTCATAGGAGGTGAATCTGTGTGACAGGGATGGGGGCTTGTAGGCCCTTCCATTGAGTGCATCTGCCAACAGCTCTGCCTTACAGACAGGGAGAGTGCAAACATCGGAGTAAACCTCAGGGCAGAGTGAGTGGGTGAACCCAAACATGACATTTCTAATCTCCCACCTCCCTTTCCTTGTTCTAGGAGTGGCCTTATGAAATCTGCTCTACACCTGTTCCCCACCTCTGTCACCTCAGTGGCAGGGCTACAGCCAGACCTCACCTGTCCAGTCTCAGGCAGTGGTTCCATTAGCTCCACCCCCTCCGCATAAACCTGGATTAGTGCATGTAGGTCCCTGGACTTCACAGCCTCATACAACTCGCTCATTTTGGCGGCAGCCGAAGCACACGTCTTGCGGGCGAACTTGTGGTCCACGTACTTGGCGTTGATGAACTCCTTCCTTGCCGTCCTGCAGGAACATGTGAGCCATGAAAAGTGGTTGAAGGTCCATGCACCATTCCAATGTGCTGCAATTTCGCTTGTGTAGAGGCAGTCTCAAGTCATCTCATGTAACACCCTTCTACAGCTGTACAACTCACAAGGGAACCAGTTCTCATTCCAGGCTGTTAATGTTTCACTAGAGGGCTTTTTTCCTGAAATTCTCCATGTCAGGATAAAATGCTGCCCAGCCCAGCTCTGTCAATGTCGAATGTGTGTTGAAGGTGTGAAACTAAACTGCAACAGCAAGCAATGAACATCCGCTCTGCTGCAGAGAAAATTCTTCTCATTTTTGCCAATACTGAGCTGGAATGGAATGCAATACTGAAATTGCATTGACTTGGTAACCAAAAACATGACCGACTCAACCATGCTATTGTTCTACTAATAATACGTGCTGACCGAAGACAAATTACATCGGTCTGTAATTCCATAATGATGTATTTGCAGAGGATATGGCTTTAGATGTTGGCATCTACTAAGGCTTAGATGTTGGTAGTTATTTAAACTAGTTGCAAATATGTGGAATTGATCTTTTTTGGGATCACAAAACACACAATAAAAATATTTCACGACAGTAAATTTTTCTGACCCAAAGCCGTTAAACTACATGAGCAAGCAAACTTGCCATTTCATTTTTCTGACATTAACCCAGTGGGATGCACACATTATCAGCAATTCATCTTATAAGCCAAGAAATTCAGCAATCACTTCCACTATGGAATTAAAGAGGCAGTGTGAAGCTGCTGTCAGAGACTGTTTAGCTGCAGCTAAAAAGAAGAGCTGCAATGTGACTGTAGCATTGCTAAATATGCACTGGAATGTGTAGCTCTGGTTTCTAAGGAAGCAGAAAACGTTTTTCTGGCTATATGATTGGTAAAGCCATCTGCTCTTTGAAAGGCACAGTTTTACCATCATTGACAATTTCAGGTAGCTCCATAAAAGCCAGCTTAGTAAAAAAAAAAAAAAAAAAAAAAAAAAAAAAAAAAAAAGCGGGGCTGGAAATGAATATTGTTCACTTTTGGCTGGAGGAGTGTTATCTTTCCAGGAACTAATTCAGAGCGAAATGTTAAACAGGTCTACGGGACTGAATCTGAATCCAAAATCAAATCAGTGTAAAACAATCTCCACATCAATTAAAATAAGAACGCAGTGTTGAAAACTGGAAAAATAAATTGCACAGCCACGCAAGAGAACACAAGTATGCCACTAAATGTTAAAAGAGATGCAGTCCTCCTGTATAAAGGAATCGGGCACATTTGTATCCATTTACCCTGGAGTGTGAGACCATAGGCCTTGCCCTAAATAGGGAGCAGAACACACTGCTACACACTGAACAGAGGCTAAGGTGCTGACCCCTTACACTTTGATATGAAAGTGTGTCAAATGTGTGTTCTTAGGCAGAATAATGCTGCATTTACAAGACTAAGAGTTATACAGAAGGCTTAAGTATGCAAGACTTACATGTCGCTTGACGGAGTGGGCTTTGGTGAAGGACAAGGAAGGTTCCCTTCCATAATTTCATTAAAACTACTGTTTCCTACATTCTTGGCCAGCTGTAATGGATAGAGACAGACAGGGTCACATTTACAAGAGGTGCCAGACACAAAACGAAGCTAATTACTGAACTTCAACAGAAGTTAATTGTTAGTTCAGTCACTCACTGTACAGTTCTGTGAAGCATGGGTTTTCAAACTCATCCCTGGGGACCCACGCTATTCTGGTTTTCATTCCTCCATAATCACAAGATCAGAATTGTAATTATGGTTGGAACGAAAACCAGAAAATCTGAATTAATTAGACTGAACATAGAGTGAAGAATGATTAACCCTCCCAAGACCAGATTGTTTCAGAAATAGCTCGGCATGCTGTGAAAAATTACTGTCCAATACATAGAAAAAGGCTTAATTTTCATTGATAAAATCAAACAGACAAAAGTTTAGACGCTTAGTTTAAAAAATAAAACTACTGAAAATGAAGAGTGCAATGACAGCACTTAAGACAATATGCCAAATTTGTACTTTTAACAAACTTAAACAAACTTTCAACAACCTTAATGAAGGGAGGGGCTGAAACACAAGAAGGAAGACGCACAAGTGGACTTCCACGAACACTACTTCTGGACTTTCAAAAATATCAGACATTTGCAACTGCTGCGTAAAACGAATATGTAATACTCTGCTGCAGCATCTAGGTAACAGTCAATAAAGTATTCCTAAAAACGCCATCTCATTTTTGAGAAAAGACATATTTCATCAGGAATATGGAAATTGGGAGGATTTTGACTCACCAAGAGTTCAGAAGTTCCTAGTTTGTCTAGCTCCATGGACTGGATTCGTGAAATGTGTACCCCCATTTCCCTGTGGATACCTGAGCACTCAATACATGTCAGAATTCCCAAGTTTGTGGACAGCCATTTGGGGTCTGAAAATACAAAAAACAACAGTGGAAGCCATCAAAAGGTATCAATAATATAACATTTCCAGACCTATCTGTGTACAATGAATTAATATTTTAAAACATGCCATTTTGGTATATTATTTACTGTAAGGGATGTAAATATCACAGAATATGTAATTCAATAGGAAATTAATTGAACAAAATTGGTAGTTGCCAATTGGGTATGTTTATAGATTGTGAGGTTTTATGGAATCCAGTCTCCAGATTCCAGTAACCCATTCTTATATTAAATCCTGCTAGGCATCGTATGCTATCACAGTGCTGGTGTGGACCCTCCAGGTTTAAATGACTGCAGCTGTGCTTTTCAAACACAAGGGGGCGCAAGGACCATCTTATTACGGTGCTGTACTTACTGTCTCAGTGGACTGAGTTTTTGAATTTAAGCACATTTTCATGTATCAGTCATTGCAAGGTACCTTTCAAGCTGAAGGCAACTTCCTGAAGTGCTAGTGTAAACCATCTAAACGTTCTAAACCAAAAGTGATTGAATTCAGTTTGTGCTGAATTTTGCCGCTGAAATTGTCAACTAAGACAAAGAATACATGAATGGATTTGCTAAGTAACAGTCAGATATCTGTCTGTACCAATGTTGCCTCCATTCAGATTACTGTCCTTTTTTTAAAAAAAAAAAATTCTAGAACTGCAACAATTAATAGAACTGCATGCATGTGATGCACCACTAGGTGGCCTCAGCGATTCAACAGTATACCACAAACCTCTCATAAAAAAAACAGAAAAAAATTACATTGAGACTCTTTCTTTTCTATATTCACAAAATGAATTCAAGCAATAAAAATAGGACCACAGAGCATTTCAAACCAGAAGCTTCTAACTGTCAGATTAAATGATGTATTAGCTATTTAGTATTTCAAATGCGGCAAAGTAAATGGCAGAACTGTTTTTGTCGGAATGGAAGTTCTTGTGGAGCACGGCTCAAATCTTCGAGCGGATGCATTCAGCTTTCTGCTGACTCGATCAAGAAGATGTGACTGAACAGCTCTGATGGAACAAAATTCATCATCCAGAAACCGGGTGGTACCAAACCCCTATAGAGATATGGACATCAAATATAGCCTTTAAATGTACATACAGCTTTACACACACAGTGTAAGGGCTTAGCTCCTGATCTGTGGGGGTGATGTACACTAAATTGGCAATGCACTCTTAAACTCTTAACTCTTACTGTACTCCAAATACTTAAACTGAGATACACTGCAGAAAGATTAAGACTGAAGCACAGTGCAATCCTATGGAATGTGTAACCATAAAATGAATAGTATAATAATGTGGGGACCCAATGATCTGTTTCTCTTTAGTCTGGGCACTCTCTGCTCATCCTTGGAGGATGGTGTCCTTCTGATATCTGAGCCTCACTGGGGTGGCTGACGGCTCCACCAAAGCGCAGTGTTTCTGCTGATGGAGGGATTTTGGGTGATTACCGGACTGGGCTGGGGGAAGTGGGGGGGTGTAGGGGGTGGTGACTTTGGGGGGGTCCTGCACTCTTACTGACTGCTGAGTCTCTGTTTTTCAGTCAGGAGGATCAGGTGAAATGCATGCTGGGCAAAACGCTGATTACACAACGGGGACGGGGCCCGGCCCTTGTCCGTTTGACTCAGGGCAGCCCAATGTCAGAGCAGGGAGCCGGGCTGTGGTACACAAAGCACAGCTACCGCCCTGAAACAGACAGACTGAGCTACAGTATGGTGAGAGAAATGCTTGGCTGGCTATCAAAGACTCAAGAAGGAGGAGAGTTTACAGGATTACCGGGAAGGCCATGTTGAACGTTTTCCTCTCCACATACCCAAAAAAAAAAGGAGGTAATCCTAGGAAACTAGGGGAAATTCCACTCTGATGAAATACGTTAGTCCAACAAGGTTGATCAACTCCTATTTCAGGTTTCTTTGTGAAACTGTTACTAGCCCATATACATCAACTTATGCCTACAGACCACACACGTGGAAATACAGAAAATCAGTCAAGTATGTGCGCACACACAAATGCACAAACATGCATGCATGTACACAATCACACACACACCCAGGTGTGTGCATACACACGCACTGCGTACCTGCAGCCCCGCAGTCGCAGCACACCTCGTTGCCAGGCATGCGGAGCACGTCGTCAATGATGGCTTTGGTCAGGTCCTCCAGGCTGTCCTCCCCAGTGCTCTGCTCCCCCCGGAAGGCCATGTGCAGGGCCTCCTCCTTACTGTTGGTCAGCACTGAGATCCAGCTACACACACACACACACACACACACACACACACACACACACCCGGTCAGGGGGGCCACTGCAGTCTGTCCACAGGGGTCTATCCTCTGCACTGCTCTGGGGGTTTAAGGCCTCCTCCAGCCCCCAGACCTCCACCATGGTGTCTCTGGGTTCACCACTTTAAAGTGAAGCTTGCGCGCAATTTACAGAGACAGTGTGTCAATTATGCAGAATGCAAGTCACCATGACTGAGTGCGTATGATAAGCTAATGAATAATGCAAAGCAAGCGGTACATTTGTGGATGTGGAAATGGATGTTTAGGCACACGGGGTTCGGGCCCTCGTGATTCAGAAAGAGGGATCAAAACAGACAGCGCCGTTTCTGCATTATTTAACGATGCGAATTTTAGAAAGGCTGGCTCCTTGAGCACTGCTCGGCCTGGTCCTCAGCAGCCCCATTTTAAAATTCCGTCTCTGCCGTGGTGTCAACGGCTCTCAAAAATCTGAACGACGCAGAGGCATGGGCAGGGGAGGGGGGGACACGTGTCTTGCAATGGCTCTCGGACACGCACGTCTGCGCTGACATTCTCATGGTGATCTTGCACTCCTGCATCTTCAGAGAAGTAAAAAAAAAAAAAAAAAAAAAAACATTTTGGGAAGTGCTGAGTTGGCGTCCACTGCCAGCAGGTCGATATGAGCTCTGTGGAATGCAGAGAGGATCATGGGGCAGTAGGTGGAGGTCTCTGATATCCGTGTTCTAGCACATGCAGATAGTTCAGCTGATTCCCAAAGTGATGCCATGCCCACATTGCTCTGGACATGAAATAAAAATGTCACAGCACAGCGGTGGCTACAAAATACAGCAGGAAGTAAAGGGGAGGTGGGTGCTGCCAACATGGGAATGCAGTGCATGTGCAGTGTCCAGGATCAGACTACGATTGGGCATGCTGTGATGCTTTCAATCTATGAGCCAACTCATAGATTGAAAGCCCTAATCTATGAGTCCAAGTCATTTCAGCAGTATTCTATAGTCATGATTTAGTCTGTGTCAAACAGTATAGTAAGAGCATAAATCGATTTTTGCTACACAGGAATCATTCCATAAACATTCATAATTTGTCACTATGTTTGTGTTTGTTCTATTTTTTCTTGGTATGTTTTCAGACTGCTATAGCTGTATGACTGTCAGTAATTTGCAGGTTAGTTTGATCTATATAAACCTTCTGAAGAACACTTTGAGGGTGTTGCTTGGCTGGTGTGTTTCCTGGCTCAGTGTGAGAACGATGACAGGGCAAGTCCTATCTCCCAGAATGGGCACAAAACATGGCGGTACAGTGTGATCTAACATGGTAACATGGTAACCCTTTGGGAGATGAAAACATCACACCCGAGTGACAACGCATCCATTACCCATAAGGCTGTGCACTGGGGCTTAGCTGGGTTGCAGCAGACGCTGTTCATTTACTGGCAGACAGATCTAGAGGGCAATCTAACCCGTAAAGCTTGGTGACACCCCCAACCCCCCTTCCCCAAAGTGGACAAACAAGCTGGCCCAGTGACAGTGACTGCATGTGTGAGAAAATGACTTAGAGCTCTGTCGTTCCCCACTGCGGGCGTGTGACATAGGGGCGAGCGGTTTCACGGACCTGAAGAGCTGGCAGGCAATGTCACCCAGACCCCCCCCAAGCGAAAGGCCTCTACTCAGTTCACAAACTGAGCTTCAGACTCTCAAGAAACCTCAAGACCACATCCACACCCACTCCTTTCCTTTCACAAACACTTATATCTGATGCATGAATACACACCTCCAGTATGTAACCACTCCGTAACGCACCACCAACTATGTATGTACATCTCTGTATGTACGTCCTTCTGCTCTCGCTCTCTCTGTTATAAATAATTAAGTGTATGCATGTGCGGCTGTGTACACATATGGTGTGCATGTGTTTGTGTGTGTATTGTATGCACTACAGTGTAAGCTACACTTGTGGCATGTATTAATTTCAATCAAATAGAATTAGAATGCTTGTCTTGCTTTTAATTAATAATTTCTTGTGTCATCTGTCATAATTGGGTTACACTCTATAACAGTGTCTGACTTTCATGCTGATCCAGTTTGTTAATTACCTTGTGACATACTGGTTTACAGCAAATGTATTAATTACAGTAACAGATGTGCTGTATGGGTAATGTAGTTTAACGGGCTGAATGGGGTCTGGGCTGACTGTGTTAGCCACCCACTGACACAGTGAGACATCATAGCCTTATTTAATCCAGGCCAAACCATCCCAGAGCCTTTCCGCTATGGTTACAAATCACCCCTTCCCCGAAATCTGGCCACAGTCGCACACACTCAAACACACACATACCACACTTAAAGACTTACATCACAAACTCTTGCTCATCCTCTGCCTGGAAGTGATACGTTCGATTATCTGCCGGAAAAAAGAAACAGACAGAATGAAGGCAGGCGAGGTAGGAGGGAATGTTACCCAAGCTGGTCCCGCTCTCCCAGGCCACAGCTGAGAAGGCCTGTCTCTGTGTGAAAGACCCCTGCACTGGGGCCACTTCAGGACGGTCTGTGAACGCCCCCTCCCCTGTGTGTAAGGTCATAAACCCGCCTTTTTGGGGAAACCTAACTTCACCCCATAACCCCACCCCCTACCAAACCACACTCCTTCCCAAACTACACCCCTACACCCCTCCAAAATCACACATCCCTTACCCCACCCTCTCAAAAACCCAACCACCTATCCCATTCCCAGCAGGGCCCTACCTGCTGTGGCGCATGTGGGGGGGTATGGGACAGGGCACTTACGGGAAATGAGGTCGAAGCACTTCTTGTCCTCCCCGCTGGGCTTCACCTGGCAGGTGAGCAGATTGAGCTTCACCGGCTGCCTGTTAGACTGAGAGCAGATGAGAGGCAGCCTTTTAAAAAAGGATAACAAAAAATGCAGTCTTCACTAGGGGAATTAAAGTATGCTCAGGCTCCATGTGCTGTGCTCACAATCACAGGAAAGGGAAGATCAGATAGCGTCCCTGATGGCTTTTCTCACTGGCATTTTCTCACTCACTTCCTTTTTTCCCCCCTTATTTACTGCTATTAAAAAACAGCAATAAGAATTTGTTATTAGAACAGCCTGTGATACAAAGGGTAGAAGATTCAGTTACAGAGAAAATAAGAGTTTTTCTCTGTAACAAGATGGACAGATAGATGAATTAATGTTGTGACAAATATAAAATTAACACATTCCCTCTCATAACTTTTTGCAAATGAAGATATATTATTAATGCCATATCCATGAAATGGAGAAATTTATAGCTCAGTTTCAAAGTCCATCTTGGCCAAACATAGCATATCAGAATTCTGGAAATACTTTCCTAAGTCATAAAGCTAATCATGAGGGTATCAGTGACAGTGGCACCAAAACTATCACCCAACAGCTAATTCAACAGGGACAATTTATAAATAAAGCACTACATTGTGGTATCCTGAAAGATCTTAAAGGGGTCTCTATGTCAAAACACCTTCAGAAGAGACTAAGCAACCAATCAGAATGCAGTGTGAGACACTAACCACCATAGCTTAGTCGGAATCACCACAAGGCATTATGGGGGTGTAATAACTAACAGGTCTGAGTTGGGCAGTGCATTATGGGAAAGCTTTAATAACACACAGGTCTGAGCTGGGTAGTGCATTATGGGAAAGCTGTAATAACACACAGTTCTGAGCTGGGTAGTGCATTATGGGAAAGCTGTAATAACACACAGGTCTGAGTTGGGCAGTGCATTACCGGAACCCTGTAATAACACACAGGTCTGTGTTTGGCAGAGCATTGTGGGAACACTGTAATACCACACAGGTTCATATTTGTGCTCTGATGGTGCTGTTATCAGCAAGCCAGGCAATCTGTTATGACTGCACCATGGAGAGGAGTAATGAGGTGTTTATCAGACATAAATGAACGATCTGAGGGCATGCGGCTGGCAGCCAGGCTGGCTTCAGTCCAGGGGAGGGTCACTCAGAGTGCAATCACCACTGACTGAACAAAAATAATGGGACTACAATGCACCTGAGCACACCTGGGAAAAGCAGTGCCCCGCTGCGATTCTGTAACAGGGACAGGGAGCAGAGCTAGTGGCTCAGATTCAGGCAGTATGCAGATAGCTGGTGGGTGCGGAATACCATATACCCTCCCTCCTGCTGTGCACATCAGTAAAGCAAGAAAATCACATGTGCCTCTCCAAAACCCCTTTGGTTTGCTCAATCACCACCTCAGAGTGTGGCGATCAGGACCATACTAAGCCTCCTATAGCCCTTCATTATATCTGTGCACGTCGCATAAGACTACACAGGAAACATGAATGGCCCTGAGCAGCGGGGAGCCAATGAGTCTCACCATTTTAGTGCCAATAGTGATGTGAGTCACTGCTGCACGTGGGGCGGGGGGGGGGGGTTGGTGCTGTTTCCATGGCAACCTGCCTGCCTTCACACTGCCGTCTGAGAGTGACAAAGTATCTGCATCCTGCCCCACCCCCCCCCCCCAAAGCTCGACTGGAGAGAAGTATATATACACAGCCAAGGAAACGAAAGAAGAGAATACCCCAGAGCTGTGGTATGGGAAGGAAATGAGTGTGTGACACTGAATTAAGACGGCCGTCTCAAAGTTGCTAATGTGAATGGAGGTGGAGTGCAGTGTCTCGGACCATCGCGCTTTGGGCCGAGCTCTTCGGGACTCACCGTAGCGTGTGAGATGGTGAGGATGCCGTTCTTCACTGAGCACTTCCTCCTCTGCCACACCTTCCGCAGCCTAGGACAGCAGGAAACAGAACCCGACATCAAACCCTATGGCAAACCCGAAACTTTAAAGGGGACTAGAGGGGTGAGGAGAGAGCATAAATCTCCAGAGCCCGTGTAAGCACACTGACAGAGGCCTGGCCGGGTCAAGGGAGGAATGGTTGTGGAGCTTAAAATCTACAGTATCATTTCAGTTTTACTTACTAGCTGATGGTACAACAGATATTAAAGGACAAAACCAGGAGGAACAAACTAAGTCATGATTTGCATTTAGACGTGTCGTTTGCAGTTGCTTTGTCATTACAATGCTGCTTGACTTAGGGAGCAATCTTCAAACACAAACATCTTGATAAAGCATTGTTCTTTCACCTCATTGCACCCAATTATCTATGGTTATTTTAACAGCATAATTATGTAATTAAGGGAAAATAATTAAGGGAATAAGTAAATATCAGGTGTACACTAACAGGGCGAGGTTAACAGCTAATTCTTGGCACGTGCAGTCAAACTAAGATGGCTGCCTTCTAGTCCTACTTCTCACCAGTGCCATAAACCCAGGGATTAGGCTAGCTGTTCCACAGGTATTAATATCGATTCTGAACTGGGATCACCTGTGAGTCAGCATGGTTACCCATAATGCATCCATAGGGAGGTACTGGTGTTAAACTGCTGCTCACTCTACAGAGCTTGGGAGCCGTAGCACACACATACTTGCGCATGTACACACGCAAAAATGTGTGCACACACATAGATAAACACTTGCAAATGCAGACAAATATGCATGCACACAGTCACACATACATGCACAAATGCACAGACAAAAAAGGCATTCATGCGCGCTCGCGCGCGCGCACACACACACACACACACACACATTCAGTAAATCTATCCTCTCCTCAAATCTCCCCATCTCCAGGAAATTAAAACTAGTCCTAGTTACAGGCACTGGGAGATCAATACTGCAGCAGTCTGTGCTACAGAACAGCCATTTCTCTCAAGTTTCTCCAATAACCGTCTGGGTAAAATGTAACCTCCCCTTGGGGCAGCAAAAACTGTTACTCAGGCTATCACGGGGCGCTCTGGTGTAGGTCTATCTTGTCCTGACAGTCATACGCGGGTTGGGTTTCACTCCCTCACCGCATTGACGTTCTGAAATCTTTATGGCTTTCTTTTCCACATGAGATGCTACAGAGCTTTTATATCTGCTCCTCTTTCCTCTATCCACGGAGTTCATTGAAAGGGCCATGTTTCTGAGTCCAGATGCAGGGATTTGAAACTGAATTTGACCATAAATAGATGTTGTGAGCGGAGATTTGTGAGTTGTGAGCTGAAGAAAATAACTGGCTGCAGCGATAATTCCATCCTCTGGATTATTAGAAAGTGAGGGCTGCTGGGAAGAGCGTCGAACAGCTCATCTACCTGGGCTTGGTGTGAGCATGTGTGTGAGCTTGTGTATGCACATTTGAGCACAGGCACTGTGTGTGAGCATGTTCTTGTACTTGTGTATGCATGTGTTTGTGCATGCGTGCATGCATGCATTTACACATACATACTGTGTGCATGTGCGTGTATTTGTGTGAGTATGGTGTGTATTTATGTGTACTTCTGTTTGTTTGTGCTAGCATGTGTTGGACCTACCCATCACTCTTCTTCATCAGATACCCTTTCTTCTCGCTGCCAAACTCCTTATTTCCCTGGAGCTGGTGCATGCTGTAGCCGCCCTGCTTGCTCTGGGAGTCCTGCAGAGACACGGGGGATTAACGTCAGTAAAGCGCAACACATTCATAACGAAACAGCCCCCGCATGCATGAGTCCACACGTAAACACGACATGCTGTAACCGTGCCATTAACACACTGTCAGTGGTACAGGCTGAGTGAGATTATGACGTTAAAGCATCCAGTATTCGGAGGTTATTATTTTATCACTGTCTCTTTTTTCCCTTAAAACTGACAATAGATTTCAGATATATACAATCTGACTTCTGCTTCTCAGAGCAGGTCAGAGGGGTGAAATATATGTATCAAAATCAGAGAATTGGAATATATACAGCTCCACTGAAATGTTACATACAGACAGACACTTATTCAAATAAGTAGAAAAGGTCAATGTATAAACATATTAAGTACGAGAGACTACACATGAGCCCAGACATTTCACATGAAGAAGCCATGGATGACTGAGTGATTTTGTTAGCGTGGTGATGCAGTTAATTTCCCTTCATCGGTTTCGTACAGAGCAATTCAGATCTGTAGCCTTTTAATGAGATTACAAACAGCACACACAGAGTACGCAAAAAAAGGCGGGGCGACACTTACTCTCCTGGACTTCAGTCAGGAAAGGCAGTGAGAGAAGAGAGAGAGAGGGAGAGAGAGAAGAGAGAGGGTGTGAAAGACTTGTAGAAGAAGCAGGGTTGTGGCGTATGGCGCGGTACTGGAGACTGTGCTCCGTCAGGTGAGCCCACATGTATTCATATGACCAAACGAGCGTGATGGAGATCCGAGCGCTCATTCAGCTTACCTCAAACACAAACCCTCACTGGCACACTGAATCACCTCACCACGAACAGCTATTCAAATATATTAAGATATTCTTTTCACAACAGCAGCATGTTTTTACTTACATTTTCCACTTAACATTTTCACGATTGTTATATAGAAATATCTCTATGATTTTACACAAAATTATAGTACAGTTTGGCAGTGATGGCAAGTAAAACATTATTCAAGTAAATATACAATTTGCTTAAACTCCTTTTGAAAGTTACAGACACGCATACAGGGACTTAACATATAGAACAGAGGTGCGGCTGCACTGCTTTTAATCTTCAATATCACTGTTTTTAAGACATGAAGGATAAATCTATGGGTGCACGCACACAGTAAGTCTGGACATTCACACAACAGAATAATCCCCAGCTCAATTGTTTATCTGTATTAAAAACTACACTACACTGTGCCACATGACTTACTCTCCGAGTCTTTATACCTCATTTATCATGTAACTACTATAATTCTAGCAGTAATTAATACACTAACACAACAATAACTAAAAACCAGATTATATAAATATGCACCTACTGGATTTGCATCCCAGTATTGAGATAAATTCAACCAATATAGCCCTGGGAAACTGTGAGAGGTGTACATTGTGTTGAACATGTGTGAGTGATGTTTCTATCTACATACAAAAGAGCTGCAAAGCTAGTATAATATACATACTATGCATCATCTGGTGTCAAAATTATATTTTCAAAGATCAAGCAATTATATCTCAGATTTATCTCCTTTTCATTCGATGAGTACGCCGCTGTCAAAACATAAACACAATGCATGCATACCCAATATTACTACCACGTAACTGTTGGGAAATTCGACAAGAGGCTGGAATTTGTCAACAAATGTGATTATTTAAAAAAAATTTAAGCTTTCAATTGTAACATATGCTCCTTATGTCGAACACAACAGTGTGATGCCTAAGGAAAGCACTCAAGTTAAAATTTTGGTAAATAAGCAGTCTAACAATCTAGAGTACTGTGGCAGTGTTGCCAAAGCTGACAGTGAGTGGTATTCCACTGAGCAGTCAGTGTGGCACAACACTGGTTACCAGCAAGGCCTACTTCACACTGGCTACCAGTATGGTACAGCACTGGCCACTCCATCAGCAACACACAGGGCCCAGTCCTCTGGCCTATGCCTACTGGGTCCCCTCAGCCATGTCTCTGGATAATATGAGCCCAATTTGGTGATTATGACATTCAACCAATCAAATAGCAGAATCTGGAGGAAGTTTCCAATTCAAGATTGAAAAGCTCTGAAACAGAGCATGGTCAAATCTGAACAACGTTCTGGCTTGTCTCAATCTTGGGCGCCTGTGGAAAATTTTCCTCATTTTTCACTGCTGGATTGTTCGTGAGCTTCTCACTGTTGAAAGTGACAGCATGTTCCTCACACTTGGTGAGCGCTGTTATTACACGGCCTGATGTTCCCTCTCACGAGGAGAGAATGATGTGCGCGCGCGGTAGAGCTGACTACTCCCGCTCATACAAAGTGTAGGCGTTCAGTGTGGGTGGGCTTCACTGCCAAAAACTAGGGATGTCATTATTCGCCTGCCAGCAAACACAATTACATAAAGAGGAGACAATTACGGATATGAAACAGTGTACAAGTCAAGCTTCTCCACATTTTCAGAAGGTCATTAAAAGGCCAGGGAGCACCAAATCAAATCTAGCGCATTTTCACTGTCATTTAGCATTTTTATTTTTACATTTTTCCAAATATTGTGGCAGTTTATACGCAGCGTTTTGTTGTTGAGTGAAAAAGACTACATTAGCCTGAATGAAGAGGGCCCTACCGCATGACTCAGTCTCTCCTGCTGTAACATATTTTACCCACAAAATGGCGGACAGAAAACTAAATGAATGCATTCACGAGAAGACCGTTTCTCATGTCTTGCGTACATCAAACGCACTGAGGTCCTAACGCTGACCCCCGATGCACCCACTGCCCCTGCACCGCCTACCTCCTTCTGGTCCAATTGGAGAGAGGATTTAATCAGGTCCCGCAGGGCAGTCAGCTGCTTCTTCTCCTCATCCTGTGTCTGCTTTATCTTCAGAGGAAAAGCACACAAGGGTCCCAGTCAAAACCACCAAACCGACAGACCTCCTCACTTTGAAGAGCACTGATCAAAGCAATGGTCCTTCAGCAACGAGAATCTTTTTCCATTCGCAAACTCAAAGAGGAAGACAAATATTGATACTGATGTGTGAGTCCATGACAGCATCTCATGACTCGAGTTTAGACCACGAGTGTGCCGTTATCTTATTTCTTTCTTTTCGGTAGTCCAGATCCAAATCAAATCACTACACTCATTACCAGGTATCACAGTGGAGGATGTTAACCTGTTCCTTTGAAAGCTATCGTTAAACAAAAAAAAGCATGAATGACACTCAAGGAAGAAAAAGTCATTCAGTAAAAACTTACATTGTACAGGTCAGCAGCCAGCTTCTCTATATATTGCTTTAGCTTGTCTGCAGTTTTCAAGCCATCTTGGAAAAAGCTGAAAGAAAATAACAGTAATTAGTAATTAGCTAATAAAATGATTTTTGTCTAAATTAGATACTTCTGGTAGGTTGCTGTCATTTTTAGAGGAATCTTTAAAACAAGCTTAACTATCTCATCTTTACTACTACATCCTACATAAACATTGAAATAAATTAATTTAGTTCAATCAAGACAGAGCCACATAGTCTACTTTTTCAAGGTGATGTACTTCATAGTCCTATGATCCAGTGTGCTGCTGTTATACCGATACAACTGCTAGGACTGAATTTTTCCAGAGTGACTCATATGCTTTCATTACCATAATCTTGTGCTCCACAGTTGTCATCAAATATGCAAATACAAAAATTACGAGATCAAATTTAGCTACATGCATCATGCACCATATGCTACTTAAATGAAGTTGTCCTCACTCTATCCTGACATGATATTAATAGCATTTCAAATTCACACAGCCATTTGTTTTGTTACAGAATGTGGAAAAATAATTACAAGTTATTAGACTACCTTTAAGCTACAGTCAAAAAGCATTGTTACCAGATCTCTTGAAGCATCGTTCAACATCACTGACATGCATCATACAGACACACCAGTACCTAATATGATCTACTGATACAGTCATTCTGCCACAAGCCTCACATTATTAATAGATAGTTTGGCATTTTTATACAGCTTCCCAGCCCTTGGAAGAGTCGGACACCCTTGTGTCTGACCCCTAGTGGCAAGGGCCAGTTGACCCCTGACAGTGCGAGCAGTGCCACTCCGCCTCCCCCGCTACCCTTCCAAAAAACTGGGTGCCAGCAGAGATAGAGACGAGAACAAGAGAAGCAGCAAGACAGACACACAGGCGCTGTAGCTTTGCATTACTTAAGCATAACCCCCTCCCCAAACGCGCCTTTTGCTGCTGCAGCATATAAGTGAGTACTGTAAATATTTATGAGAGTCGAATGGCACAGACCATTTGCTGGTCATGCGGCTCCACTACATTCATTATTTCTCTGCTGGTGTCTCATACAATCATATTTTAACAAGAAATGTTTATGCCGTACAACTTCAATACATATTCAGAGGTGAAGGAGTGCAATGCCATCACAATATGAATTAATAATATACAATCGAACCTCTGACATTTGTAAGCACTGGGAATGGGGGTCTTTGGTGAAAAATTGAATTTATATTGACTGGAGTCATGACTTACATACAACTACAGCTATATGTCACACAGCTCACACCACAGGCAAGATTTTCTTGACAGCAATAAAAACATTGTAAACTATGAGTCTTCAGTTGTTTTTTTCCCAGAGAATGTAAGAGAAACTGAAAATTATTAACCAACTAAAGTCCTAGATAGAATGATACATGGATCAAAATATGAGTACAAAACAGGGGATCGCTCTTGTACTGTTATAAAAGTCTGTTTCTAGGATCTGTTATGATCTCTTTTTCCCCTTTTCCCCCAGAACACAAATAAACCATTTAGCCTCATGAGCAACCTGATCCTGCCGATTCAGGAGGAGGAAGCAAAGACATGTGATTCCTCTGATTCATGTGACAACAAGCCCTCACTTCTTTCCACACTGCAGACACACCACCAATTACATACTGCCTATGTCATCAAAATTAACATTTACTCGCATTGTGCATCTAGAGGAAACAGGCTGACCAGAAGAGGCCGCTAGAGAGCAACGAGACTGACAAACTGAACAGGCTTAATCCTCTTCTTCCCCCAGTGAGGCTGGTCCAACTGAGACCTCATAACCAGTCACTGGGAGTAGCTGGGACTCGACCCTACAAAGACTTTCTCAATGGGAGTGATGTCATATCATTACAGTATGGGGTCCCAGTTTGTTTAATACACTTCACTCAGCCTTCCATCATGACAAGTTTAATCTACGCTGCTGCTAAAACCAACTGCTTATTATTTTATTCATCAATTATTCAAAATGGCAGGTCTTCCCTAACAAAAGGAGCTGAGCTGCTGAAATTTAAACAAAGGGGACCACTTATCTTAAATTAACCACACATCCGTGGCTCAAAACCTGAATCCCTCCCACTCTATCTTCTACCGGCAGCTACGTGATACACGGAGGACCGAAACGGCACAACGCATCTGTCTCTAAGACGGGATTCCCAGCTGAGTCTATGGAAGTGAGGCCTAAGTCCAAACACAAGTTTGGCGACAGCATTTCGCTTACAGAACCATCTGTTGCCTATCTATAATGCTAGCGTTTGCCAACAGCTTTTATCGTTCTTTTGAACCGGCTCATCCCTCCCCACAGCTGCGCGCATATTGTTTATCCATAACCCAATCTGCTTCAGCACAAACTCATCCTGCTGTTTTTAATGTATGGGATTTATAAAAGCTAAGCAATTCAAGGCCATACTTGCGTGTGCAGAGGGCCCCTCTTAAAAGGCCCCGTGGGCAGTGTAATGAATAAATAATAATATATACAGTGTTTCATTTGAGCTTTTAGCCAGTCTTGTAAGGTCAAATGACTTGGTGTGGGTTCAATACTTTTTCCATAACAGTCTCCCTTTAAAGACTCCCACTGACTATTTCCTATGTACCGTAACAAAGCTGCGTGCCATAACGAAGGTAATTTGAACCAAAAGGGTGTATGACATCTAGTCATAAGCATCCTTGCGAAACACGGCAAAGCATAGGATGAGTCCAATACAAAGTAATTCAGTTTAAATAGAGATTTTCTTCTGCTTGCTTCCATGAGCAGTGATTGCTCTGCCCCTGCACATTCAAAAAGGCAGCCTCAGCAGTATCTACCATTTACCCCTAAGTAAAAGCCAAGAGACAGCTGACCCATCTACCCAGTAATGCCAGCAATAAAGCAATACTCTAACTGTAATCAACCTGTTCAAATGAGTCTGAGTTTTCCAGGCTCTTCCAGGGCTGTACCAAATAGTACAGGCTGTCCTTCTCCTTGCTCCAACAGTACACGTCGTTCCCCTTAAATTGTACAAGTCACGGGTCAGTGAAAGGTGAGAAGAAACACCAGCCCAGCACTACGATGCCCTCCAGGCTGCCTGGATTGGAGTATCAGCACTGACTGAGGTCAGTTTACAGGTCAATGTGTGCACAGGTAAAGGTCTGGCTGATAAGAGGCACTTACTTGCATTGTGCGTGGTAATACTTTATGAGGTTCTGGAGAAGATCCACCCCCTTCTTGGTCTTGATCTCATTAACTTTGATCAGGTACTGTGAGAAAAACAAAGGCACAAAAAAAACACAGTGTCATTTTAAGCACTCTAATGAACCAAATACAGAAAGCAGATCTGTTCCAGGATGTCTGTGCACCATCCTGCTCTCATCCACTGAACAAAATGAGACATTCAGCTGAGTAGCTTGACTATAAACAACATGCAGGCTCAAAGAGGTTGTTTGGTAATCAACTGTGAGGATCTGAAGCGAAGGGCCCATTGACAGTTATGCTCCAGAGGTTTAAGTCTCGCATATGAAGATATGGGACGTATCCTGTTGATGTGACATCTCTCTCAGCTGCATGGCTTTCTCTCCTGTGTGACTCTCTCTATTTGTCCAGATTAAATTAAAACTTAATTAACTTCTACTGGAATCCAAAAGTATGCTGATGGCCAAATCAGCTTCAGGCACACACAAAAAACAGCATATTTCACTTTACTGCAGAGATAACCGTTTTGGCGCTCTCAGCTCCAATACTACATTCAACCCTTTGTTTTTGGGTAGCCGCCGCTGTTCAGCAGATTGTTGGACGCGTACAGGGATGATCCTTTTATCAGAACCCATGAAGCCTCCTTTATTTTAAAGGGGATTTGAGACAGCCGCAGGGGTCCAGTGTTAGAGGCCTGTGGGCCACACTTTGATCAGACAGCCAGACAGTAACTCAGCCAAAGTCGGCAGACATAAAATACCACGGGCACTGGTAAAAGGCTTGTCCTTCATTTGGAGCACGATCATACAATTAAAAAGACACATTTGATTTGTTATCATGAACAGGTTCTTCAAAAAAAACAAGGCATGACTGATACAAACAAGACTGCACAGCCCGGAAACAGAACAACTAAAATGCTTGCAAAAAAATATCATAATTAGTCAATGCAGTCCCAATGGCATTCATATCCTGAACAACATGCAAAGACTGAAGTGAAACAGATTTTTCCTGTCTGTTGCAGTATTCAGTTGATCGTAGGCTTCCCCTGTCCCCAATATGTGTGTGTTCAAACAAGCATTCATTTGTGTAAGAAGGCTGGCCTTTGTGCACCTGTGTTTCCAAAGTCTACCCCCAGTTTCCTGAGCTGCTGTGCTGTCTCACAGAGATTAATAATCCATTCCCCTATGAGTTCATTTTAAAAAGCCCCCTTGGTCTCACCACTCAGAGCAGGATGAGAGCGAGAGCGCATTCACTAATCTGGTTATGGAGAGCAGACGAGGGGAAAAGAGATAAAGACGTATGCCAAAACTACCAAAGCTCCTGGCATTTTTTATATAATCATGTGAAGCTGAATGTGCGTGCCTCTAAAAATACGGGTCCTCGGTGCCTGAAATGGTAGCGCAGCAAGTTAGCATATTTTCAACATCTCAGTTGGTGAGACTTCCAATTTTTTGGCATCTGCATCTTGGTAGAGCAGTTTATAGTCCTCCTACTCATTTCTGTGAAGACAAATGATGAGGTGGGCACAAACTCAAAATGTAATCTCACGGAATCTTCAGAGACACAGCTGACTCTTCCACTGTGCTCTCAACTGTAGAAAAATCATCTGTCTCCCATGTTCATTCGTTTAAAATCCTGTTGAGTTAATATGTAAAGTGTAAGTAATCTCTCTGATTTAATTCAGCAAAGTCGGTTTTTTCACCCTCAGTTCATGAACGGTTCTATCAATTAGAGCTAGTTCACTCTCTGACTCATGACTGAGGGCCAAAGGTTCCTCCATTACTTGTATCCATAATTCAGGGAAGCTATAATCATTACACCAAGGAGCGGTGTACTGTGACTGCTTTAAGATTCATTTCAGAGTCATCGTTTCGGCCTCATCTCTGAAGGCCAGGGCTGTTCTGACCCCTGTCATCTCTGTCTTTATCCCCAACGCTGAGGAGTTACTCTCCAGATGGATCTTACTTCACAGGTTTTTGAAATGTCATGAATTTACAGATGTGGTTTTGAGCCTGAGGAGCACTGATAAAGCAAGGCCACCGTAGGAGTGTGATCTACTGCCATATTATGTAAAGTTCCCCAGTTGTTTTTCACAGCTGCACCGATTTCATGTGAAGTGATAATTATATTGCATTTTTATTGTGGGAGCTAGCAAGTACAGCATACTTGTGGGGAAAAATTTCAGTCTGAGAAACAGAGGGGTCCCTCATCTGACGCTAGTGTATTGAGACTTCCTGTGACCTCTGATCTCTGCCACACCCACTCCCTCACCCCACACACACACACACACACACACACACACACACACACACACACAAACACACACCTCGCACATCTGCAGCTGAAAGAGCCTGCGCTCCTTCTCCATCTCCTCCGCGATCTCTGCGCCGGTGATCTCTGTGCGGATCATTCCGTGCTGCTTGGCGTGCTCGCGCTTTTCCTTCTCGATCTTCGTACTGGAATGAAAAAACCCCAGAAAAACAAAAAATGCAGTCAATCATGACCATACCAATCTGCAAAGTCCAACAGAACCACAGACCTTCATGACCTTCTGTAATGGAACCCCATTCATGGATGTCTGTATCTGTTCCCTCTGTTCTTTCCACCAGTTATCCTGGGTCAATTAGCTAATTAGCGTTTATACACTAATGCCAGTTCAGGCGTACATTAGAACGCCGTAAAACATTTAACAGGAACAGGTCCCCAGCTGACGTTCATGAGCTGAATCATTAGCTATCATTAGCACTTAGTTAAAACATCATATCACAAAAATAACAGGACTAATTAAAACAATAAGAAAAGAAACAGTTACATTACATTATATGACAGTAATTTAGCAGACGCTCTCAGAGTAGAAGAACACAAGTGCATTTGCCTGATTAATATGAGCTATAGTGCCAGGCCTGGCTAACAACATTCTCAGACCAGAGAGAACACATGCAACGCCACTAAAGAAACAATGAATGTTAATTATTCTAATCCCAGCTAAAATACCACTCCTGAATACAAAATACATTCATAATAAGCCATAATAAGAAAATCATATGAAGTCAGCAAGTCTCTAAACAATCACCTCCCTCTGGGTGGTCCATTCCTATCCCTTAGTATGACTATATGAAAAGTAATGAGGAAAATGTTCTATAATGATCTATAACTGTTAAGGAAGTATTATATTACAAACCAACTATTTGGGAAAATAACTTATAATGTATAGGTAGCAACATTTTGGCATCTGCTTACTGTATTCAATTATGCTATGACAAGCGTATCGTCACAGTAATATTAGAAAATTGAGAGGAGTTGATCAACTTAACCAACCCAAAAGCACAAAATCTGATGGAAATATTTGTCTGAAGAGAAAAAAAAAACCCTAACAAAACATCACATATTTTGAAATTGTACATGTTAATTAACAGTTTATTGCACAGGAACAGAAGTCTCATTTACAGTTTAATAATGAATAATAATAGAAATAATGATTAGGAATACCGTATGTACCAGACCTGCATGTATCATATTCAGTCACTCACCCTGCTTTTTAAAAAAATGATTTACATGACGACAGGAACTGGATGACAGAAATCCATACCAAAATAAGACTTGCTATCTTATCTCCTGCTGCTAAATAAGAGCTAAATAATTCAAACTCACATGCTTGTCCCTTTATTTCCTCCTAGTTGTTGGAAGTTGGAAGTGCCTGATTTGCTCAGATCAGCTTGTGAGATGAAAATAGAAGTGTGATCCCAAAGGATCTGAGACGAGGCTGTGCATCTTACCACCTGTAGCAGTTGTGTCTCTACGCCTGTTCAACTCCATTAACGATACTGCTGCAGCCCCACAGCACACTGCCTCACTCCCAGTGTGAATGAATGTAAATGTAGCTTCAACTACCGAAAAATGACAACTACAGCTCATATCTGCGGGTATTTTGTAAGAAGCTTGTGTTCCCACACCCTGCTGTCTAATTAAACCTTCCTGTCTTCGGCTGCAAACTGTAATTATCACAAATGCACAATATCCAGTGATTACTTTACTCTGTTTGCTGTTTTACGATTTACCTAGAGGCCGAAGAAGATCGATCTGATTTGGTTGGGAGTTTATACCACCCATCCTGAGGTATATAGAGATATTCTTACCCTACACCCCAGGCTCCGTTTCTCCTATACAGGCAATATGGCGGTCACACCTCAGGGTCCTGAACACTACTGGTCACATAAATGGCACATTGGACCAATCGTTGACATGGATATGACTGTAACCATGATGACAAGGGTCTTATAGCGTCCCCTACTCTGCACTGTGCTGTCCAGTCTGGACATGGTGATCGATTCCTTTCGTTCCCATCAGTCAATATTACCCAAAGAGTACATTTATATATTATAATAATATAATAAAAATAATAAAACTATTGTAAAGAGCAAGGACCCTTTGCAAACATGCATGACTGTAGGCTGCAGCCACCCTCTGCAGTCTTTTGGTATGCAATAGTTCTGCTGCACTCTGTTACAGATAACTAAAATCAAATTGTTCAAAACAATAAAAATACACACTCACTTTCTCACTCCAAACGCTCATAAAAACACACAAACTTACAACTTGGCTTCATAATCCTTCCATGCCTTGTCAAATGGCTTTTTTATATCCTGTACAAAAAAGATGAAGAGAAAAGCAAAATAAGCTACAGACGTTCAGGTAGAATAAACAAGATGACATACACAAGGCTATCACCTATCGTGAAACACTTAAACTGGAGCTGCTTAAAGGCCTTGAGAGAAAGAATCAAATTGAAACAAGATAATCTCTTTTTACAGCCTTTCCACAGATATATGATACACACCCTTGATGCATTTAGGGATTAATTAACATCTCAAATTGTAGTTGCTAAAGGTTATGTGCACACCAAAATACTAAAGTACAGGACCTCAAGGAGCAGCCAGTCAGCATAGTGGAGCATAACAAAGCTGTCCCTGTATGCCTTAGCACAACAGTAATAAAGATATGTGATTGATGGACCATCGTTTGTTAAATTGGAAAATATTCTGCAGTGCTTTGACAGCAGTGTCCTTAGCGAACCTCCCCTTGTTCTCTGCTCCTTGCTCTGACAGGGGCTGTCACTGGCGGAGAGGGAAGTGGAATAAGTGGATGAGAGGAGGAGGGCATGTTTTGGTGTGTGTGTTTCTGCTGAGTCAGAGGGAGGAGGTGGAGGAGGAGGGGTACATTTGGGCCCCATTGCCCTGCACAGAAGGGTTCGGTTTCTAACATGGCAACAGGATCCTACAAAAGAACAGGCACAGGGTGGTCTGAATCTATAGTTCTGGCGAATACGCCCATTTACCCTACAACTGCTAAACCAATAATTACACACATTATTTTCACTGTTGTTGTCATTTTTATTGGACTTTCTTGGTTTGTCTGCCCTGAGCCCATCTGGTCCTGCAGCTGAGAAATTATTCATTGCGGCTTATATAACGAAGAATTATCATCTCTTCTTTTTCGGACTGCTACACAAAACGGGGGAAAAAAACAGATCCCTAAGTAACTCTGCTTTTAGAGGAGGAAGGGAAAAACTTGTCCAACCTCCATTACAAAATGCATTAGGCGGGTTGTCCCTGAGTGCTCTTTAGAGTGCGCATCAATCGTGTCACCGTATACAGTGAGAAGGGACAGCTAAGTTTATAAGCTCATGCTGCATAACTATGCCTGCGTTAGGCAGGGGATTCCACTTAATGAAAATGGGACTCGGCTATTCTGTGCTCTTGTAGGAAGGTGAACCGAGGTGACCTGAGTTTGCTGCTCTGGGATTTACAGGCCCAGGTTTTAACAAAGTTAGAGGCCTACAACCGTAATTATCACCCCCCTCAAGAAGCAGGGCTGTGTCAGAGATCAGTTCTGACTGGGGAGCTGATGACTGCAAGGGGGCTGTCCCAGACTGTTTCTGGGGAGTTGAATGAAGCTCCCGAAAACTTACCCCTTTGACTCCTTTCAGGTCGCCCTTCAGCAGGGAGTCGAGGGTGAAGATGACGTTGTGACTGAGACTCTGGAGCTGTGGGGGGGAAGAAGAGGGAGACAGCGGTAAGAGGCCGAGTTACTGAGGATGGAAGCCAGGACCCAGTCAACTTTCTAGGATTCAGTCAACATCTGCCCTTGACTTTTACCTAAAAAATGTCCAACAGTGTAATGCTTTTTCTCTACAGTGTGGCGAGTGAATTGTCATGACTGCTGAACTCGCCAAACTCTGTCAGTGAAGATGAAAATGAACACTTGTGTTTGATTAAGGACGGACGCTGACTGGATCCTGGCAGAAGATATCAGAATGAGGCTGGGCTACAGAGGAGGGAGACTGCGGTATGAGACTGAATTACAGCAGTGCTGACAGGCTCATTCACCTCAGCACTAGGGAACCTGATGAAAACACATTTTGCCCAGCAACGTGACAGAGCCTTATCCGCAAAGGGATATAACCCTGTGGATTTCACTCAGGGGAAAAGAATGAACGAGAGACTGAGGGTTTTCTCATTTCGGCCAAGGTTCCGTGTGGATCGCAAACTGTGAAACGTGTCAGCAACATGAACTGGAGTGCCAAACGAGGCAGAGGACTAATTATTACCCTCGGCTCTGGCATGGGGCATTAACCCGAGAACCCTGTAGCGTTCCCCCCTTCGCATTTTATTCTCTTTCAGATGTGGGCCCTGCTTCTCTTCCACTCCCTTCTTCCTGTGGTCCACCTGCCCTAGGAGTGAATGGCCATAAGAGATATGGCGTCACTCCCCAGACTCTGTGAGAGTCCGGAAGACTCTTTTGCACAAAATACTCTGGGCTTAAAGCAAACACGGGCCAACCAGCACTCAAAAGAGCTAGGTCCAACTTTTTAACTTGGTCCTTCTGGATCTTCCTCAGTTTGGAAAGTTCACAGGCTGGTATTCGTATAACAGGATCAGTATAAATAAGCCATTTACGGAGTTCAACGACAGGCAGAAAAAAATCACAGAACCAAAAATGAAGCCTTCAGATGGTAAACAGCCAACAGTAAACCCAGGATATAGACATCTACACAAGATCCAAACGAGAGGTTTCTTTAGCAGAAAACAGAGTATCACTCAGCCTCCATGTCTGCTTTCACAAACAAACTTTGACAGAAGCAACAACTGGCTGCCAAGTAGTACTATCAGGGCATCAAGGAGGAGTAGCTGAGCTGCTAGGCTAACATCACCCAGCGTAAGATCACTGCCCTCCCTGACAGAAATTGGCAAAGCTGTAAACGGGGGAGGTGGTGGAGGTACAGTGAGGGCGTTTGTTGAGGTTCTGTTTTGGATGGCTGGGTTTTACGTGCCGTCAGCTCCTGTCAGTAATTGATCGCAGACCCACTTCCTGGTTCAGCGCTGGTCGTGCCAGGTGCAGTCTGGGCCAAGGCAAGCCGGGCCGGTGTTACATCATGCTCAAAGCAGCCAGAGTCCGCCGCCCTGCCAACCGGTCGCCTAGAGCTCCATTGAATAAGCAGTACTTAATTGTAAGTGCCACTCATAAGCCTCACCTAATGGCTCTATAAACACATGATGTTACACTGACTCCTCAATGGTAAAGGCTCTGGATATGAGACTGGGCATTCCAAAAGTAGGAGAAAAGGAAAACCAGAGATAAATATGACTTACAAAAAATACATGAAGACCATTTACAAACTTTGTTGCAACAGACACCATAACCCATAAAAGCCTGTGAATGGCTTCTTGTAATTCCTGATAGAGAAGTATGCAGGACTAGTGAATGGCACTTAAGATAACATACAATAATCTTATGTTTTCATCTTGAACCAGAGTCACATCTGAGAGTGGAGCATCTCACCTTGAGCGAAGCGTAGCGCCCCCGCCCCCCACGGCACCCCGCACTAATGAACAGGCACCATTGCCAGGCCCACGCTCATTGTTGATGGTCGTTCATTACTCTCTCATGTCCTTCTGCACATACTGCAGCTGAATTACATTACCCGCCATTACATTATTTATTGGCTCAGCAGATCCCTTTATTTAGGGCAGGGTACATGGCTTCCATTTTATACACAGGCAATTTGGGTTAAGAGACCCACCCAAAGGGACCACTATGGTACTTCCAAACCCCATCTTGGGGGTGGGGATTCAGACTTATGACCTTTTTCCTGGTACCCTGTTTGTGAACCACTACTCCACTCATCCATTCAAGATGGAGACATCCAAAGAAACAGAGAGGTGAGAGAATTAGGAGCATGGAGAAAATGCACTCAGTCTTTCTAAAGGAACCTGCAATTCAATCAAAATCGACTTCAGCCTTTTTTAATGGCATGTGCTATGCTATTATAGAATGAAAATAACACATTCCAAAGACACGCCTGCCTGTCTCTTTTGACTGAATTGCATTTCCCCTTACAGAGACTAAATTCATTTGGATTGAATCCCAGCTGCTGTTTTTCAGGCTACAAAAAGAAAGACAGAAGAAAAAGAAAGAAGAAGAGCAAAGAGAGACAGCAACACATTTATTTTGTTTATACACATGTGTTTATTACAGTGCAACAATGATTGAAATAAATACCATTTCATAACAGTATTAGTAATTCTGGTTTTAGCTGGTGCAGGATTGTAAGGAGTCAGTGACACGGAAAGATAAAAGAAGGAGGATGAGAGGGTGCACTCAGCTTGAAAGGCTAAGATGTTTGACCCCAGATGGCGTTCCACAGGGCTATACCACCCTGGCACTCACAGACCTGACTGTGAGCCAGTGCCAGCTGGGTGAAAAGCGACTGGGCGGACAGACAGGAGCGACATCCCCCCCTCCCGATCCATCAGAGACAGGAGCGTTGCACATTCCCATCAACCAGCACCTGCACGACTCCAATGCAGACGCGACTCCTCTCCGCACACTGATCCCATATCAGTTTCAGGTTTTCAATATATAACGATTAAGAGTTGGGATTAGGTTTGAGTTCACTGATCCAGTATCAGCTGCTGGGCATAGAGATGACCCAGAATTGCTGCGAGTGTAACCGGACTCCTCACTGACGTGCTCATTGTGGGTAACGTATGAATGGCTCAGACTCTACCCCACCCCTCCAGCTGGCCAGCCTGATAATAAAAATCGCACTTGAGCATTGCCCCCTCTGCCCCCGCGGGAGCTGAACCGGTAATCTTTAAATAAAGTGTGAGCTCGCATTTCCTGAACTGCGTTTCAGGAATTCAGGGCAGACCGGCTGTTATTTGGTTGCAGACTGAGCCTGTTATAATTTCAGAGGGGCCTGATCTCTGAACACTTTCACACTCTCGCAGGGCACAACCCCAGTGCTACCCCACACCGTGAAGCTTGTCCACCAAGTCGCAGCTTTGCAGTGTAACAGTCACTGATATTTGCCTTGGCCTGTTTTTTTTGGCAGACAAAACATGAACTGTCCCAGTGCTGGAAGGCTACAGTCAAAAGGGTTTTTCCAACAATTGTTTTAGCCACAAATATCATTAGAGCAAAGAGATACACAGCAGCTGTTTCATTCAAGCCCTGGAAAAGCTGAGTAACCCTTACTAACTTTTAAATGAATAAACTACAAAAATCTGTTCCACTAATCAAATTCTGTATGGGATATTGCATATTTTTATGGCATCTATGTATTAGTGAAAACAGCTGGCCACATTTTAAGTTGTTGACTTATAGCACTACTTGCTTTTAGTTTTACATCAGTGTAGACAGATAGGTTTCTACTACATTGAAGATGCAGCCCTCATAGGACACAAGAAGACAAAGCTGCAGAAAAGATTTCAAAGGGCAGAACTACACACTGCAATGTGACTGGAACAAGGTTCAAGAGCTGGAAGGCCAACTGCTTAGCATAAAGAGTTTTTTCCATTCCAACAGCAGATTGGGCAGAAAAACCTTTGACGATATCACTTATCTCAAAAGTGCTGTTGTTTTCAATATCAGAGCTTGTTTTTACAAAACAACATTGTTTGCCTGTTAACGATAACAGACTCAACGGTTCAATGCGATCAAGGGTGGTTACCATGAGCAAAGTACGAAGCAAGTGCTGAGATCTAAACTCCACCTCCCAGTTGGACCTTGGTTCTGCTCCAGACAGGCCAAATCAATGGATCTGGTTTGGTACTTTCTAATCAGCCACTGGGGTGGGAACACTCTGCTACTCAGACAAGTAACGCGTCTGCGGAATGCAATTACAGCGTAATGGCCAATAACAGGCTGCCTTACTGCAGCTGCTACAGCAGCGACTCTGAAGAAAATCTATCTCCTGCTGGCTTCTGCTGAATATTTGCTGCTACCCTCCACACTAAATACAGCCAGAGGTAGAGCTGGCATCTCAGTCTTCTAGTTTGGCTTTTTCCCTTCACTGTGTGAGGTGCCGTGTCAGGATACCGGCTGGCTCGCGCTCAGCTACAGTACTTAATATCCTGGAAACGAGTTCTTTTCAAACTCCGAAAAGGATGGCTTGGAAAACACCAGCACATACCACGAGTAGGTGCCAACGTATAAAGTAGTTGTTTAAAGTTGGCGAGGCACGGAGCGCTAGCAGCGATCAAAGAGAAGCACAGATCAAGGAGCAGCCGACAGCATTATCTATATGGTGCTGTGCAGGACACCATCAATCTATGAAATATCACCCTGAAAATAATATGAGTTAACGAAATGAGTGCATGTTATGGTCTCATCATTAAAATCACTCCCAATAATAGACTGAGGTACAGTAAATAACCATTTGCAAAAACCAGAAACCCCCTCTTAGCAGGCCTCTTCTGTTGTTTCTGCAATGGCAAACACATTTGGGCCTGGGACTTAAAATATTCCCCCCTATCGAGGGGGGAACTAGCTACTCACGCTGCCTCTGTGACAGCTCAGCCCGTCTGTAGTCTTTTTAATTCCACTGTCTCTGCCAAGGGTCGAGACACAAGGGGGGGGGGAACACACAATTCTGTCAACACTAAAACAATACCAGGATTCAGGCTGGACCCATCCTTAAGTCCAGGAAGAGTAGGTGCCAGATTTCCAGCCCTCTCGCTAAACCTCCCCACCCAAAAAAAAAAAAAAGGGAAAAACCTGACACGGACGTCTAAAATCCGTCACATGTACATACAAGCCAGCGATGCCGATGGACAGAGGGCTGTCTAGGTCACGTCAAGTCAGGATGAGAAAGACATTTTGTTTCGCTGTAGAACAAAAAGCTGATTGATGCAAACATTCTCTGAGTACAGGCACAAACACACACATGCATACAAGCACATACACACATAAACACACACATACACACAGTTTCTCATCTGTAGACCAGGATGGCACAACAGAAGTTTGAAATCCTTGGCAAACATTACAGTGCATCCTTTGTTGCCTCTCCTACAATTCAATTATGGGATAACAGGGCACTTAAATTGTTTAGACTAAATATGCAGCAAAATCGGTTGCTCTCAGAAAGAGCCCTCTTTTGTAGAGGTTGCCCTACCCAGTTCTACTCTTAATCTCCTGTCACTAAAAACCACTTACACTGTACGGTTCGCATACAAAGAATTAAACTTGTTTTTTTATCTTAAAGGCCAACAGTGTTTGGTTGGAACTACTAATAATGTAGATTTCTACAGTGTAACAGTTATTTGGCAAAGGCTTAAAAGCCTGTGGTCACATGGGTGTCAGAGGTTCTCACCAGGTTCTTGAGCAGAGCAGACAGCTCCTTGGTGAGAGTGGAGAACTTGACGAAGGCCGTGCCCAGGTCAGGATTGTCCCGGCTGATGAAGTTGCTGCCGAACTTGTCCAGAGCTTGTGCGTAGTTCTCCTCGTTCTGAACATGGTCTGTGGGCAGAGGTGGGAGACGAGCGTTAGTGTGACGAGCACGATGCAACAGAGTGAATGAGAACGCCTTTACATAACCCTCATTCTCTTCATCAAGCCTCAAACCAATCTGAAAATGGGAACAGACACTTTCACACAGTGAAATCAAGTTGGTCTGTAAATTATCCCAGTGTGCTATCCCTGGAATCCTTCCATCCTGTTCATTTAAAAGGAATAATACAAGTCCCTGCAAGGCTGAGGGTTTTCATTCAACATGACAGCAAAAGATCCTCAATCACTTGTATAAGAACATCAATTTTTCCTTGTATGGGCAGTGCAAGGTCATATCAGCTAGCAGCTATGCTACCCTAAACCCTTCTAATGTTGAATTGCTGATGCTAAGCAGGTGTGTGGCTGTTTAGTACTTGGATGAGACATCCTGGGAAAAATAAGTTGCTGGTAGAAGAGGTGTTGGAAGGCAGGCAGGGGGTACTCTGTCCTCTGGACCAATGACAATTCAAATGCCCCCAGGACAGTGATGAGGTCACCTGGCTTCAGGAGGTGCTACCCTTCAGATGAGATGGTAAACTGAGGGCTTGACTCACAGAGGTCATTAAGAATCCCATGGCACTTTCCCCACAGATCAGGGGTTTTAACCCCAGTGTCCAAATCAAACTCCCTTAAGCAACCTCCATATCTGATTGGCTATCCAATCCCTACCTACATTGATTCCCCAGGTCATCACTGTAAATGAGAACCAAGTTCTCCAGTTGGTCTAACCTACCTAAGCAAGGGTCAAAAAAGTGACCTCACATCCAATACAAGATTGGAAATGGTCATACACGTAGGTTAGACTGCATGGTCCATAATGGACTCTCCATCTACATGCCATGAAGTTGGTGGTGGAGGTAACTGGAATGGGGGAAGGGCAGCAACTGGCTGTAACTGGGGGCCAGAAGCTCTATCTGGGATAATCCCATGGACTCAGATATAGTTTGATGGCCCGTTCCAATATAATCTGACTGCTCTTCCCATTACACATCCAAGAGCTCGCATGCTGTTGACAAAGCCCTTGTTTTTCATCTGCTGGAAACAGATGGCGAAAAATAAAGCACAACTCCCTCACTTCAAAAGCACACAGCAACTGATGAAAGCAAAGCAGAGAGTAGGCCTCATCCATATATGCCACTGGAGTTTCCACATACGGTATTCAGATGCAATTTCACACTGGCAGCGGACAAGAAATCATATTAGTGACAACAGCGAGGTAAAGCATAAGCCTACATGCAGAAACAATACTGCCTCAGCCGCAAAAGGGAGAGAGAACCCACTGGGAGGATGCCCATGTGCTTGTAATTACAACACTCAACACATTGTGAGCCAACTGCACAGGCTTTTCCATCTCCTCACTCTATGGGACTATCAGGACCAGAGAGAAAGATTCAAAGTGCCCAAGTGCTGTCCTACAGCTGGGTTTCATTCACCCATTTTTATGGGGCCAATTCCCTTGGTAAAGTGACATTATTAGGTCATTTGTCTTCAGAAAACAGGAAAAAAAACGCACAAGCCAAAACAATCAAATATGCAATGCTCATTTCGGGCCAGCAGATGGCGCAGCTCCTGCAGTGGACTTGGACTTGACCATCTTTGCTGGGACCCCAGAGGACGTTTGCAGAATGCTAAATCAATAACAGCAAAATATGATACCAAATTGATATTCAAAAAAGAGCACGGTAATGCCTGTAGAATCTTTAGTAGATCTAAATTCCCTCTCCTCAGTCTGTTCTGTCTGATTCATTACTATCCATTTCAAATGTCAGATTGCAACTCATCTTGCAAATTTAAATGAAAAATTCCTTGACTCGCTCCTTAGATGTATTTTAACAATTTAATCTAAAAATACACTGAAGTATCCCAATTCAGTGCACTGTCCTCACCCTAAGAGTGAAACATTTTGCCATTACAAATTTTGGATTTTAATAAATATTTTCATGTGTTAGTTATGGCTGCACACTTAATATGCTGCATGCTAAAGGAAAACCACCTTCCATGAAAAATGGCTCTATTTCATTCTAGAGTTCTCTCACCATGGCAGGGTCAACTACAAAATGCACAATTGATATTGTAGCTTGTTTCTATTGGTTGACAGGCAAAAATGTAAATATTGTCAGAGACAGAGATGGAAAAAAGTTTTTTTTTGCCAAACCAAATGCCCCTTAGTATGACTTCCTGTTAAAGCTGACAGATGATGTGTGACAAGGTCTATAACACCCTCAGAGTTGACTAAATGAGTGTAAACCCTCACCTGCAGCTGCTAGCCAGAGCTCAACAAGATATCAAACAAAACTTAATGGTTCATTCCTTCAGAGGCCAGAAAGATATCACATTATGACAACGCAACATGGTGATCCTGGAGACCTATGACATCAAACCACAACACCAACCAAAAACAACGATCCCAGAGGCGACAGTCTCCCCGAGTCGCCCAAACATGGTGTAATCAGAAATGTCTGACTGCAGTGACACCTCTTTAGCATAGCCATAAACAACAGCAGCAGTTCCAGACAGGCCTGACAAACACTGACCCTGCTAAAGAACAGCCAAAACGCGCAGGAGCCAGACAGGAAAAGACTGCGGTCGGCCCCTGTCACAGCCATTCGCAACTACCCCAGAGAGGGCTGGCAGGGAACGCCCTTCTCATGGAACGGCCCAATGAAATGCCATCAGAGGAGACTGACAGAGACAGACCCCGCCGCATCGCTGCCCGGAGAGGATATGGTCGACGAGCGACCCAAAGCTGAGCCACCCACTCAGGAAAGCCCATAATCCCTAGTGGAAGCTGGAGTGGTCTGTGGCAGTGGGCCAAGCTCCCCCCGCCCATGGCCTACTCTGGATCCACACTCCAGCACCATGTCTACCACTGCATATTTACATAGGAGGGCCAGGGGTCAGCCCCAGCAGAGGGTCCCCTCCATAATCTAACCGCAGCCTCTATAGCCAGCCCACTGGTGTGGCTGATTCATTTTATATCCTATTCGAACAAGCAAAAAATGTTACACAGCCCCTCAGCCTGGCCAAGGCCTGCATACTCACTGTCACCTCCTACAGGTCAAGACAGGTAATGTCACCTAATTCCAAACTCATAAAACAGTCTATCAGCACAGATTGCCATTCTTGACCTTCTCCATCTTTTAAGAAAGGGCTACATGGACATAAACATTTGCTTACAAGGCTGATATCTAATTTTCCTGAGCTGTCTGCTAAAAGCTAATATCAGAATGTTTATTAAGTACATAACAGTAAACATTCAAACAGACAATAAAAATGAGCCTTCGATGAGGTGATAGCTGAGACGTATTGTCTTCATAGCTTAGTACAAATGTAAGTCAGCGGAGGCTTCAACAGCTAACCTGGTGAAGATAGGGGGCTCAGGCACTAACATTGTGTACTACTTACAAAAACCACTAAAAGCTTGTATCAGCAAATATGCAAATATCTCAATCCCCAAACCTGCTTAAGTAGCATGCCTGGCTATCATACACAAGCCCATCCTGTCCAAGTGTGCCATTGTTGTTTATAGTGTTTGGACCATGGAAACACCTGCTTCATTTTTTGTTCAAGACATATTATCAAATGTAAGTGAAATAGCTGTGGCTATGTGAGGGCTACTAAGCTTCCAAATATGTAGCTACTTCCCACAATTTCAAACTTGCATAAACCAGAGTGAGACTAAACCCAGCATGGGCAGAGGAGACATTTCTTAAATGTCTTCTTAAGCAAGTGAACTGATGTCCACTGAGAAGATGTGGCACTGTTTGGGAAGTAGTTTTTGAGACAAACATGTACAGCTGTAGAGGACAGAGGAATTTAGTGTATTCAATAGGGCAGCGGAAAGCCAAAGCTTGTACAATGGAAAAGGGCTAATCACATGTAATAAATTATGCTACTTTCCACATTATTTCTCCTGCCCTTGGAACTGTCACTACCTAATTTATGAGAATGCTGCAATAACTGCAGAATAGACAGCTGTGTAGCAGCTTGTTATTTCAATGTTTTTCATTCATTCATTTCTGGGAATACAAGAGCCTCGCACAGACTGACCATAACCAAATGAAACACGTCGCTGGGTTAACTGTCAGCGGCTACAGTAATTACATCCCACAAACAGGTTGTATGAAATGAAAACTGGACACCCCAGATTGTGGTTGGAGGCCACTAATTTTTTTTTCTTTCAAAAAAAAATGTTAAACCATATTTTATTATTCAGAATGTTCTTTTTTGGATTGTGCAATATTGCTAAGCCAGTGTCATAGCTGAAACTTCCTCTATCCGTTTGCAAGAGTTCAAATGAGCATGCCCAGTTCTCCGAACCCACCATCCCCCTTCACTCTGCGGCCCACAGGCTGAGCTGCAGAGGAGAAGTTCTCATGTGCCCGATACAGTCTGGGTGAAGGTCGCTGGTGTGGGATGGACCCATAAACGGCCTCACATACCAGGCAATCAAGAGGGCAACCCCAAGGTCACACTCATTCAGTCACACAAAAGGTCCATTAGGTAGCACCTTACATTGACAGGAACTGTAATCTACTCCCCACACAAACTGGAGTAAATGGAGATGAGGAATTTCCACATCACTTACTACTTGCTGAAGACATAAAATACCGTGGGCTGATGTCCAACCTCCATCCTTTTATAACCATTAGGGCCCCAGTCATCAAAGACCAAGGGTCCTGAAACGTCTCTTCACAAAACAGCTCTTAAAAAGGCACTTTGGGCTCTTCTCAAAAAACCAGCACTGACCTCAGAATTATCATTTCATTTGTATCTAATTGCTTCTTGGGATCAGTCTGCAGTTTCCGAGGAAAAACGCAGAACCTGTAATGAACTTATAATGTAACAAAGAAGTGTTCAGCTTGAAGTGCCAAATGTGTCATGTCAATGTCCATTACGAGGCCTGTTTGCACTGGCTAACCATACAATGTTCCTGGGTTTTATTTTCTCACAGAATAGCCGAGCTCTTTTTTAAAAATTGAATCAATATGCATGCTAATATTTGAGAGAAGCTCTGCTTTCTGCTCCTGGCTCTGATGACATCAGATATTATGGCAAAAGCACAGTGTTATGTCTTAAGTGTGTGGGTTCATGAACAAACCAGGCTAGGCTGCTTGATGCAGAGCCAAGCGGGGATTTTTTTCACAGCGAGCTGCTTCACAGTGAGAGTGCAGTGAAACTGAATGGCAGGGAAATTGTATTCTAAAGCCTCTCAGAGGAAAAAGTCACCGATGCCACACTATCAGATTCCTGTTCCCATTTTAATGAGAGCAGTAAATTGCATTGTTTCGCACCACGAGCCTGTGAAACAAACTGGGAATATCACTCACGAGGAGAGTGCAAATAACGCGAAACAATAAAGGCAATCGCACCCTCCTTCTGACGGTCTTTATTGACTCCAACTGCCACTGCACTGGGTTATATTAATCCTTTTTCATAATCCGTGGTCTTATCTGAGATGCTGCGAGAGGAGATGGAGCGGAAACTTCCCCCCGGGCGAGGCCGGACTGCGACGCGGCGGCCCAGACGTCTGTGTGTCCCCGGAGCCGTGCGGGCATCCTGGCTGGCGGTGGTCAATGCCGCACGAGACGGAGCGCAGTGCGTCAGCCGTCATGGTTATGAGATGTGAAAGGGAATCGGTCAGCGGACTGCGGCGAGACCTTTTACGGCAGAGCAGCGGTGGGGGGGGGGGCGGGGAAGAGGAGAGCACTCGACTGAGCCAGCACTGAAGAGACATGATCGAACAGCAGGGCGATGCACTGAGGAACACGCTTCCCAGAGAGACACCACTCTCACCCATTTTCTAAGACAAAGCCCTTAAAGACACACTGACACGCAGGCATGTAAGCATTCTCTTTCAAAACAACAATAAATATGAACAGTCTACTGGTTGGAGCCAAGATTAAGGATGGGGACTTCATTAGCCCCACAGTGGGTGGAGCCACAGTGTGCTGACCAACACTGGCTGAGCCAATTGGACAACTGTGCTTGCTCGATAAGAACACCATGATTGGTTTGAGGCAGTGAGTCCATCTTAGAGATAGTAAAACCTTACCCTCACTGTCCCTTCACAAGAAGAAATTTCAACTCTAAGCTCTTCAGTAGAGTGCCACTGCCTTCTATATTAGGCTGGAACAAGTTCCAGCACTGTTTTAACCTTGTGATAGGTACTTCACCAGATATCCTCCAGTACTGAGTGAGCTGTATAAACAGGTCCTTGAAAATGTAGACTGAATAGAATAGAATGTAAGCAATATGGGTTACGCTGGATGGGGGTCAAAGACCAGATAATTCCAATTCTCAAGAGCCAGATGAAAGGAAAGGAAGACTGACCAGTGTATGAGAGAGTGCTGTCTTACCTTGACCTGAATTGTAGATGGCTTTGACTGATTTCTTCACCTTCTGCAAGGCTGTCCTGTCTTGATCCAAAGCCTGAGGATGAAAAGAGAGAAAGAAGTAGAGACAGGGTTAAAATAGGATAACCTCGCAAAAACAATGAGTTAAAAGCAGGCTTTTCCTGACATAATTCAACCATCAACTGACAAGACAATCTTCAATCAGCAGGCCGAAGTTGAGAGGTGGTTGCCATTATTTATACTGTAGAGTTGCGATATGAGATTTGTGTTTAATTTACGTCCAAATTTCAGAATTAGGCTTCATCAAATATCCTAACAATTGACTATAAACTGAAAGCTAGAATAAGCTAGCTAGATGCTATTATTATGAAACTGTACACACTTGAACAGGAGGAAAATTTGCACTTTTGAAACTACATTTTTTCAGCCTCCGTATCTTCACGCATTACCGCCAGATCTTATAACCCTAGCAGGGCCTGCTTCAGCCACGCAGCTGTGGCCTTAAATCACAGAGGCGTTTACCAGCAGCATACCAGATCAGAATACACCAGATCAATGCCGCCATTTCAGCAAGAAGCAGTACGGCTATGCAGGGGGAACAGATAAAGGAAACAACATGACAAAATTCTAGGGCAGATATGCACATATACACAGATATATGCTTAAGTAAACACAATTTGCAAAACTGATCCAGATTAAATCAGAACTTCCACAGTGGAAGTGGAGAAAGCAATTCACATACAGCTCTGCTACACTGGCTCAGGATTTCAGAGTATTGCAAATGGTGTTTTGTAATAATGTCTCTGCGATAATATATGTTTATCTTTCCTCTGTTAAGCTTGACTTTCAGGCTCTTTGTTTCATAAGCTCAGTCGCATAAAATGGAAGTTTGAAGAGAAGGAAAAATATTCATTTCGTTTTGCAGTGAGGTAAAGACCAGACATAACAGACTCTCAATGACACTGTTACGCAATCTCTCATATACATACCACATGATGCACTCGATAAACCAATAAGAGACAAGCTAGAGGGCAAAGGGATGTGATTTCATGTTGCATTCTCTTTATTGCGAAATGCAAGGGACCGTTATCTCTTGCAGAGATTACTAAATTTCCTAACTGTGACTGACTGCAACAAACATGACTGCCTTGAGCTCCGCCTTCTTTTGCAACTATTGCAGTACATTCACTGCCATTTTAGAAGGTCTCAACATGGACGCACCAATAGTTATCAAAATGGCAAAGAACTCAGGCCCAATTATTAATTAGGTTTGCTTTCCCCACACAGTGGAAGTGAGAGGACAGACACTGTGAGTAGTGACTGTTGTACTCACAAGGAACAAGCGGATGTTTTTTGTTTTTGCATGTAGAGCTCCAGGGCTCTGACTTTATTGATAAAGCCGTCATTCGCACAGCTAATGTGAGCTAATCAGGACCAGACCAGAGGACCATGCAGCCCATGCACACACCAAAGGCAACCTCACCAGTAAACACAAATGGCTACAACATGGCTGACCGGCTGAGCGCCAGAGTTTAGCGAAAGAGGAAAACAGCCCTGACGACCCAAGCTTGTTCCCCACAGATCTCCTCATCACAAGATGATACGTTGTGAATAAAAACTGACAGCTGAAGAAAGATGCCAGTGAAGACACATGATTCAGTCTCAATTTTTTGTGACTTTCTCGACGGCTTGATCAATTTGCCACAGATTTGGAGGACGTTTACTTCTTGGTTGCTTCTCATTTTTCTTCTCTTTCTGTTTTTAGCTCTGTTTGGCTCTTCTTTAAAGATATGTGTCACTGAAATCTATAAACCTCCAGGAAAAGTGAGGACATGCTGGGTTGATTACAGCCTTGAAGAAGCAGAACGAAGAGCTGCAGAGCAATATGTGACTCACTGAGCGTTTCAGGAGGAGAAACGTCTGCTCAGACATCCTTGCTCTGCTGCTGCCGCTGTAATTTTCGCAGGGTAGCATAATTACGGCGGCCGACGGCTAATGCGCTGGGGAAATCAAAGGCAGAGACGCGTCCACTCACTGATTGAGGAGAGGACTCAGCTGTGTGCGATCCACAGCGTTTTTTTTTTTTTTTTTTTTTTACTCCCACGCTTACGGCTACCCAGGAGTCAGGGATGAAACAGTCATTCAGTCAATAGCTCCTGATGAGTGAGAATTCTAGCACTCGCTGGGGCATAGTTAACAGTTAGAGTTTCTCCAACAGCTCGGCAGCGTCACAGGCGTAGTTTACCGCAGGAAGGTAGAGGGGATGGGGGGGTCACAACCCCATAACCATCTGTGGAAACACCACTCAAACTGAGTATTTTTTTTCCCCACACACCATTCAGCAATAGGAGAACACTATGTGTCAGTCCATTGAATACAGATATTTCTAAACTGGCTACCTGAAACATCAAGGTCGTTGTTCCCAGTTGTTATTGTTTGTGGCCAACGTCTGCCAGCCAGAAGCAGATGGGCTCCCCCTCTGAGCTAGGTTCTGCTCAAGGTTTCTTCCTGTCTGTCAGAGAGTTTTTCCTTGCCACTGTTGCCTTGCCTTGCCGTGAGGGGGTTTCAGGCCAAGAATCAATTGTAAAGCTGCTTTGTGACAAATTGTTGCTGAAAGTGCTGTACAAATACACTTTTTGACAATAGAAATATGTCTTTTCATGTGCATTTTTTATGTTTTCATACATTATCCATTTACAGCAATGGAAGTGTGACTTCCCTTCACTGCTGCTCCACTATGAGCCCCAACCTCCTGCAAACTAAACTACAATCATATGGTTTGACCAACTAGGCATCCCACATTATTCTTCACATTGGTGGATATCACGTCTCTACGGTAGATTCAGTAATGAACTCTTTCGCTGCTTTGTTTAGATCAATCAGGCAGCATCAGCACTATCACTATACTCCTGCCCCAGTGTCACCGGACGACAACCTGAGCAAGCCACTGACCTTTCACCTCCCACGCATCACAACCCACGCAACACCTCCCCACCTCAGCTCAGGCACTCTACATGCCTAAAGGACACAGGTCTCAGCAGAAAGGCCCGCCCCCCCTTCCTGCAGCGACTCAACACTCTTACAAACAGTCTTGGTCTGATTTCCTGTGGGTCAACCATACAACCATGCAGTTTCAGCCCAAATCCAAGCCACAGTGCTGGCATAAACCCAAGAGGTGTAATAGAGTGTGCTACTTTTTCAATAGCTATAGGATTTTTTTTCTATAGGGCTGTCTTGCAGTTCCTGGCAGATATTCAATGAGGAAGCACCGACCTCTCTCTTCTTTCAAAGTTTCACTATTTCCCCCTATTTTCTGACAACTCTTAATATCACATGAGGGTTTTATAAAGACACGTGGAGGCAGTATTCCCACAGTGCCCCTTGCTTCAGCTGCTGATGTCAGGAAGACAGTAGGATAGCACACTTCAAAGGAATTCTTATCTGCACTTCGGGTCCAATTCAGCTTTCCACTAAGGCACACAAGAGAGCTTGCATACCTCTAAGCAAATCTACAAAAAAAAAGTTAACAAAAATGCGCATTCGAGCATTATTTTAGCGCTTGTGCAAAAACAGTATTGAACTAAAATAATGCAATAGCTACCACTAATGCATGACACGCATTCCTTGATTTCAGTATCTTGATGATTCCCTTGGTAAAAATGGACACTGGAATTAAAGGCAGATGTTTCCTCATGTACTGAAGACATTTGGAACAGCCTACATGGAGAATGACTTACTTACTCACTCTAAAATTACTAACACACAGAGCATTCAATCAAATGAATGCTGAGGTCATACTTTATGACCACTGAAGAAAAGCTAAGCAATGACAGTGAGGACAAGTTGTTTGCTTAACAGTAAAGTCCCACATTTTTTGTACGGTATCTTATTGCTCTCCTGTGCATTTTCCCACTTCCCTGACTCATTAAGCTATACAACGATATCAAAAACCAGACAGTGACAGATTTCAACAAGTCACACTTCCCTTTTTTTCTCATTCATAGCTCTGAAGTCCATGGCTTGGAAAAGGGAGAACAGCTCATTTTAAAGAATGTGGGAGCTGAGTGGTGATTCAGACGTACCGCATTCTCTCCCTCCTGTGTCCAGCCCAGTCCCACAAGTGTGCCTTCCCAACCCCAAAGGACAAAACCACCACACTTAAAACAATCTAGTCCAGATCACGGACAGCTAGTAGCGAGACCTCACTGCTATAGCATCACTAAAGCACTTGACGTGATGTAAACTGGCCGGTTCCAAGTCTGAAAGTTGAAAAAAGCGTATTGTTCACCCAGGCCATTAGGACTCGGTATGTTGAATACGCAAGGCACATGGTTTGGCCTGTAAATGGATGATTTTCACTCACTACGATGATACCACATTTCCATGATTCACGTCCACACCCGCTGTGCAATGTGAAGACAGATATTTGGAACAGAGCTGTACAGATGTGCGGCAGGAAGTACAAGTATTGTACAACTTCACCCATTCATTTGGTGGTCAATAGGGCGTAGCTAATATGTGAGGTTTAAAGTCATCATAATCTGGCGGAGAAAATAAGAACATTATTATGGGGACTGCATAAGAGAAATAGTCACTTTATCAAGGTGCCATTAAAATGGCTGATGATACTGTTTGACATCCATTTTGTATGGCGTTTTCCACTGTGAACCTGTTTTTTCTTTTTCTTTATGTCAGTAAAAACTGTAGCTACTTGAATTTTAGCTGTTAAACTTAAATTCTGAGTATTCCTTACTTATGCAATATACTTCACTAATCACCTATTGTTAATAATCTATCTTCATCAGACATAATTGTTTACATAACCCATTAACTATCTCCTTTTATAGGACTACAAAATAATTGGTAACTAACATGTATTTAGGACCATGTCTTTACTTCTCCTACACCTAACATCACTGCATGGTTACAACATACATAAAAGGAATAAAGGTGTGACAATCATTCAGTACAGTTCAATTACAGACAGCAATGTATTTTGGAGCTATTCCAGTGCAAAGAAATTTTTTAGTGAAAGGATGAATGACAGCTAAATTCCAACAGCTGTACTTTTACCCCTAGAGTTTACTTTTGTCACAGAATTGTTTTGTAGCATTATGGAAATGATGGAGTGTTTGCTGAACTGATTGATAGGAGAGTCAGGTGGAGCAGATGGGGGTGGGCCTACCTATCAATAACTTCAGTCACAATTGAACAACAGAAGAAGGCATGGTCTTGATGACTCAGTTGCTTTGAACTTCTAATCAGTTATGTTACAATGAAAAAAGGTCTTCATTGCTTTGGAGCACTTATTAGATTGAGTGTTTGAGCTGTGTGACCTCTTGAACCATGTTCTGTCAAACATTTAGGTGCGGTTTTATCATTTCTCTCAAAGGCACAACATAAATAAACCCCATCTCTGCTATGGTGCTGGAATGACTGACTGGTGCGCTCACTCAAGAGCCCCAGGACTGGCCTCAGCGGCTTCTGATGCGTTTCCAGATCTTTCTCCAAAATGGCTTTTCCATGCAGGGAGAGTAGCTGCTGTCACTGCAACATACCACTTTTTAAGCACGTGTTCACTCAGGGTCCTCTGTGCACCATGACACATATAACACTATGAATACGGCTGTGAGTGCTGCCCTTGCATTCCCATGAGTCACGGCTGCACGCCACACGACCATCATCCCTGGCATCCCACCCCCAGCATCCGACAATGCGGCGACACACTCACCAACAGTGAAGAGACCGATTTATGGTGCTGGGCGTGAACAAGCTGGGGGAAAGTAAATGTCGTTAGCCTTAGCACGATTGCAGAAAAGAAACCTATAAAAGCTCCAGTCAACCAGGGATGAGCGCCCGGGGAGAGGTTAGACGCGGATGGCTGACATCAGCACCGTAATGAGCGCCTCCGAAACGCTGACCATCTCATCTCAGGAGGGCTGTGGCCTAAACATAGAGCCTTAATCACACAACTGTTTGCATCATTACAACACTCCCAGCGCTGCACCCTCTCAATGAAAGAAGAGGACTGAGATTAAACGTGTTCAAAGAAAACAGACTCATGTCCCTTGGCATCTGCTTGAACATCTGTATGTTTTCATATAGCAGTTACTTCACATTTTCAAAACAGCACAAAGGCAACATTTAAGTTTCAAGAGAACCAGAGTAAATTTGTAAACAGAAATCCAGCACCATCACAAACAACCAAACCAGAGTTAGTTTATTGTGCCCTTCTTGTAACCCCTATGAAAATTCCGGAACCGGTCCATGCTCTGTGCTTGGGGGCAGAATGCATCTCCACCACAATCTTTTCTGCTCCACACGTCCTCCTGCCCAGTACCACAACTACTACACACAAAAAAGGCCCGGCCAATTTTTTTTTAAAGATAGCTATCGCGTTTTTCCCAACCATAATACTGCCACATCCCCTTATGGGGATGATAAACACCAGCATAAATAAGAGATGCTAGGTCCCAGTGGCTGAGGAAAAATGCTTAGAACTTCAAACTAATTAAATTTCATGACACAATTAAGCAGCCAAATGTTTCCTCGAGAGAGCTTTACTCAGTGCCTCCCCAATTACGTCGAGCCCTCAGCAGCGGCCTGTGCCCTGAGGCCTCTTCTGCTCCAGGGTCGAGGTCCTTTCATCTCCTTCACACGGAATTATGGGACAGTCCAAGCTCAGGCAAGGAATTACCTGATTGGGCTGAAAATCAGTTTGATGTTCTTAAAATGATCACATCCAGCATGGTGCACAGAATGGACGTGCACAGTTGCCATGACAGCCTGATGTTCTAAACTGGAGAGGGCATACACTGCATATGAGGGATTATGCTGGAACCAAAACAAGGGTACTGAATTAGTTCTGTTCACTGTGGCTGCTCTGTTCTTGCATACATTAAAGATGTGCTATTAGTAAATAGAGCCATTGACTGAATTCTATTTTTAAAAGTTTCCGGGATGAGAGTTCTCTGCAACTTCAACAACACCACTCTTCTCCGCCTCGGCCCCTGCCTCCACCCTCGCCCCCTTCCCATCCCCCACACTACCCTGCTCCACTTCCACTTCCCCCTCACCACTCCTCAAAGGCACCTCAACAGAGAGATCTTAAAAAGGGAGAGGTGGGCAAACAACCATGGAGAACACCGAACATAAGATGGGGTTGATACTTAATAATTACAATCAACCAGAAAGGATAGTATGCTGGGATAACTGGCAGGAAAATGCCTCAAAGCAAATCATCTCTGGAATGACTAATTTATAGCGCATAACTGATAAAGTGCTAAAGTAGCCTGGTGATAAGGTAGAGTGGGTCATAGCCCTTTCTATGAGTGATCATCATAATTAACATCCCTTTTCTGCATTAACATACTCTCACATCAGCTGAGAACATGCTGTTACTTATGGTTGAATTTGCATTCTTCTGCCTGGAGATCTAGAATCATATTTAATTGCTGGCTTTACTGTCAGAGGAAGAAGCCTCACACTGACAGAAAAAAATCTGCTCCTGTAATTAGTGTTTCCAAAAACAGCTGGGGATGTTACCATCATTTTATGGGCCATGGGATTTTATCAAAAAGATGATGATGGCAAAGTGAACAGAAAAGTCCAATGCATTACCTATATTTTAACAATATCAAAGGATATAGACCTGAGTCAATATCCATAATTACAGACTAGATGAAATCACTGAAACAGAAACAGCATAGGCCAGCTCCACCCATTTTGTGGTTCATGGAGTTCAATTTTCGAAATGCTACAGGAGGCTAACATTGATGTTTCAAAGGCAGCTTATGCTGATCCCACTAATCACAGCTCCACAATTACAAATATGGACTCTTTTTATGGTACAATGATAAAGAAGACACATTGCATAGTGTAACGGAGAAAATCCTCCATTCCTTGAAAAACCACCGTTAAACAGGTTTTGATGTACACTCAGGTTGTTCTATTCGCGTTTTCCGCTTACATGGATGTTCGCACCATTTATGTTTGCCGGTTTTAACAGCAATAATTCACAACTGTACCTCTATTATGCAATCATTCCAGTACATAAAACAATTCACCACATAACGCTGACATCCTGTTGACAATGGTTAAATATTCATTGCGAATAATGCGATGATAGCAAAGTATTATTCGTATTATTCACTGACCCTTGATGTGGTTTCCCGCTGTTCCGTGTTCAAAGCTGAATAACGTAAACAGAACTGTTTGAATTTGCGTAACTTTATTGACATCACAAGACGCAGACAATGGGCTGTTATGGGCAGGGGGAGACAGTAATTTGTATTGTGTATTTCTGGACGTGTGTATGGCTAAATGATGAGAAGTCTGAAATGTCTGGAACTAATAAAATGAATATGTGTGATAATTGAGGGGAAAAGTCATGGTAATTGTTTTAGGGAACTCATTGATTTTGTTTCTGCTAGTGGTATGATCTAACTAATGTACCTGAGTATCTGATGGTTATAATTCCTGTCTTATTTTTTTTGTCTTTTAAATATTATTGTGTAAATACGTGTGCAACACATAGCATATTTTAAGTGAAAATCTGTGTCAGGGTGAAGTTCATGTCATAGCGAAATTTAATGTAATCATAATTCCAACCACATAACTGTCACATTCAACTTGTGTAAAATTGACTTCAAATAGTTTTAAAATAAACAGTACAACATTCACGCCTCCCTAAGTAACATTTTTTCCGCTGCACCATGAATTTGGACCATTAAATCTGACCCCAGAACATTTTCAATGTTAAACACCCCTACTCTTCTAAACACCCCTACCCTCTTTCCAAACCAGACATTTAAGGATTACACCAATGTAGTAAATAATCGATTTTATATAATAGTTCAGGGAGAATCATACGATCATAAAACCATCTCACCTTACCATTTCAGTGACATAAGCACATTCATTAATTAAATTACATTAATTCATGATGAAGCTAAAAATAGTACAGACTAATTTATGTTCTCTACTCTCCTCGGGCTAAGCCCATAACTCAGACATAGTCTGAGTCACACCTGCAGTACGTCATTATCCAGCAATGTCTAACAGTCCACAGGGGCGAGACACAAACTGGCTTTGATTTGCCAAAGGTATAGATGGAGTACCTAAGGGCACTTTAGTTTCTGCATACGACATCCCTTGCTACTCAGTCCTTAATGTGTTAAAAATGCTGGATACTGGTTTAAAATCATTATAGATTTACAGACTTACAGATGGAGGAGTATAACTCCACCTCATTAGTGTCCATAAGTGATTTGTCCTGTCAAAGAATGAATCAAACATTAGAATCAAATGGAGTATATTAAGGCATGGAGAAGCTCAAACTAGACACCCAATGATTGGTAACTGTACATGTTACATTTAACAAACATTTTCCCTGAGCTAAAGGTTCTTCCTGTGAGGACTGCCAAGTCTCAGAACAATACCAGTCTGTTTGCAGGGGTTTATATATGCATCTAAAAGCGTATCTGCTGTGAGCATGGCCCACAGTCCCACTGAAATGCAGGTGATGAAGGACAAGAGACCACACTGAAATGTGGCTACGAAACAGTCACACAAAATATCTCTAACATCACAAGAAAGCCTGCATGACCTCGTCTCACTCCCCCCTCGACACTTTCTGAGCTTGACAACTGGATTAGCCGAAGGAACGTTTTTTTCCGCTGCCAAAAATGATGGTGATGCAGAAAAGCCAAAAAAAAAAACTGAGAAATTTTGCTTTGAAAGGCCATTTGGGACCCCTCTGTCTCCACATCTCCCTTCCACAGGCAGCCCCCTCCTTACCATCCAAGGGACAGTAACGAAAGGCTTTTTCCACCCAAGAAGTCCGCACTTTCAGATCTATTTTTTTCAATCCAGAAAAAAATCATTTGGTTTTTCTCAGTTCTGCTGTGTATGTTTTTCTGAGCTGGCATCGTCTAGTTTCACCATGAAACAGGAAGCAGCTTGACATTTCGGCTGTAGTTTGCCCAAGGAATCCTTTGTTATTCTTTGCCCAAAATACCAAAGCAATGATCATTCTGTGACTCAGGTTCCATACATTTAATACACAAACACTGAGATGGGGAAAGACCATGGGGAAATGCTGCAGATTGTTGGACAACTACTGGAGTTAAAAGTTTGCCTGTAGGCATCAGGTTATCCATAGTTCACCCCCAACCAAGGTACACCCCCCACCCCACCCCCCGATAGTCCAGCTCTGTATGATGCACCTCTGAACCTCTCTAGTGGACAGAAAGTGATGAAAGTCGATCTGTGGGCTACATCAGTACCTACTGGAAGCCAGTGGGTGGAGCACCACACCCCCTCCTGCAGTGTGTTACCTCAGTGCCATGTCCATGTCACTCTCAGGCCCCAGTCATGTTTATTTCTCCTAGATCACTAGATGACAGGCCGATACTAAAGCAAGGCCACTAATGCTATGCACATGTATTGGCCCAGGTGCAAGGACACGAGGCATAATAGACGAAAAGTCTGCAGTGTGGAGTTCAGGGATATTTTGGCTATATCGGGGTTAGGCACTGTTAAACTGTGGTGCTCAAGTCTCATTCATCACCTGAAATACTGAAAGGAGCCACAGCACGGAGTATCCACAGCTTCGGTGTCAGCACAGAACAGAGTAACCCAGCACAGCATAACTACCACATAAAGTGATACAGCACAAGGTAACCCAGCATAGAGTCACTACATCACAGAGTGACCACAGTTTCAGTATCAGCACAGCAGAGTCAATTCAGCACAGAGTCACCCAGCAAAGAATAACCCATCACAAAACAGACTGTCTCATAAGCTTGGTCGCGATACATCTCAGCAAGCAGACAGAAGAATTTGGCAAGCAAAGGACCTTAGAAACCACATAAACTGAGGCCTGCATGATTGCTCTCTCACCTCTGCAAACGCACAAAACTCAGCCCAGCCGCAGTTATTATGTTAACTAATGTGTCCCTCAGAGAATCCAAACAAAGACCTTTCGCCAGATAGTGCTACAAATAGCAAAGCCACACATCGAAGAGGAGGACAAATAACCCAAAACATCATGGTGACACGGAGAGCCAATTTAAGCTGCAGACAGAAAAAGATACGAGAGAGCATCTGGCGACATGGTACTTCACAGCGTAGCTGACAGCGCGCTGTGGCGATTTAGGAATGCGGCCCCTCTGCGGTCGTGACCCCTGGATAGGGCAGGATTCCTCAGTGTGTCTCTTAGCAGCACAGCGAGAGAGGAGGGCGGCTGGACACCCACGTCCTTCGCTGCAGGACGGCGAGTGCCAGCTTTCAATGCTGGTCTGTATTCTCCATTCAGAAGCCTTTGCCAAATAATGTGGTATCTATAGTTACAACCAATGGGGGATTCACAGAAGGCTGGCCACATTTCTGATAAAAAAAATAAAAAAAAAACTGCAAAGTTTATTTAGTCATCGGACACACTCCAACTTTAAAGACGTGAAAATGACAATTAGCATCCAACCCAGTATCTCTGTTGATGCCAGTGAGAGACAAATATTTAGAAATATTCATGGAATAATACAGGACTTGATACAAATGAAACACAGGGAAAACAGCCCTATAATAATAATAATAATCATAATCATAATAAGCATAATCATAATACAGTACGTTCATACTGCAGCCATCTCAAGGTAGTTTCAAGCTGAGACAGATGCTAAGGAATCCATGTGCGCAACAGGAAGACTAAAACACTGCTGAAAGTGTGTGTGTACGTGAGTCTGGATGACCCAAAACAACTCTTAGATGGGGGTGGAGCGTATGGCATGGCTGCTTTGCCTCCTAGCAACTCCTCAGCACCTAACCCAACAAAGCCTGGAATGGCATCAGAAGTGCAATAGCCTCCAAATGTCCCTCATTAATCCAGACTGGTGTATCAGCTATGTTTCATTAAACTTAACAGCAACAAGCAAGAGCACAGGAAATTAAAGGAAAGCAGTCTTGTATTTGGGAAGTGACTAGGACACTTTCAGCCTATATCCTGGGGAACAGGAAACGATCTAAGAGGGGCCTGATGGAAATAAACATCAAGTTGATGCTCAGGAAAGTAAAAAAAAGAGAAAGTACTCTTTAAGCACATTTAATACCAACATATTAACCTAAACAATTCAAAAGGGCAGGACAAAATCAAATCGGAAAAATTTGGAAACGGCATCATGAATGATTATTTCAATAATGCACGACAGACTCTTAAAAATATTGCACAGGCTATTTGACGGCTGCAGGTCTGGTGGTTTGTTTTGTTTTGTTTTGCAGAATTTTGTTGTCAAGATTCGTTTCCCAAGCAATCCCACTTAAGATGTTTTTTCTGATAGATGCAACTCAGCTCGAAGAGTATGGAACAAAGACCTGTTGGCTTCCAAAGAATTCCCTGTAGGTCCCTTCGTTTTCAATCTGTGCAGACACTCAGAAAGTGTCATTCATTCTGAAAAGCCTCAATTTTTACAGTTGGCTTGCCTTTATCTGCTTTCCTGGGAGGATATCCTTTTAACTGAAAGAAACACAATCTGTTTTCAAATGAAGCAAACAAATTCCCAGTGATGCAGGAAAAAATCATTTTCATCTTCTTACCCTTACTATCTACGTTTTTTGCATAAGCTAATACAAGATAAACGGTTTCAAAGCAAGCCAAGAAACAACAAATGTACAGCATGGGGATTAAACAATATTTTGCAGAGAGATAACACTTTCTTGTTGGCTTCTATTAATGATTAATGCTAACAATCACAGCGAATTAGCAAACACCTAAGCTAGAGGAAGTACACGGCCTGTATTGGGATGGTACACCAAGTCCTTTTCAAAGACTCACATAATGAAATGAAGAACTATGTATTTTTGAACATAAACAATAAAGAGTACCACACATTCCCGTACTGATGGAGCGCATTACAGACCCAGTTACCAGTACTTAGCATTTGTGGCGGCATTTGTCATCTATACATCTGTCAGAGTCAACTGCATTGTTCTGGGCTTCCCTCCAGGAATATATGACAGCAGGTTCCTCAGACTGGAGACTTAAGGCACCGCATTCCACCCTTAAAAGCCTTCTGCTCTTGCTGCAGGAAGTGCTGGAGGGAAGGACAGTGAGTTCACATAGACCCATAAGGTATGTAAAAGACATATACTTGTTCTTTTGGGTAATAGGCTCCTGGAGGCCAGGCCCTGCAAGGGAGTGCATACTTGGCCACCTCTTCGTTGGATGAGAGAATATATTCTTGTTGACATTGGGCAACCCCCAGCTCATTGCAAAATAGTGCCTCCTCTGGTCAATCATGCACTAGCATTCACCTGTGCTTTCTGCAGTCCTTTGGCACAGCGCAGCTTGAAGAATGTAGAGTGACAACACAGGGATTGGTTTTCTGTGTGAACTCTGTAGGACAGATCTGCTCCCATCCACTGAACAAGGCTGTTACAACAGTGGGGGGGCATTGTAATTAAAAATGACTTTCTAAATTAGAGAAAAAAGGAAATGTAAATGTGGAGCTCAAAAGTTGTTTAAAAAAATCCAGCCTGACCTTGTTTTTGACTATGTATTTCAATGTCCACCCCACTCCTGTGTTTTACTTGCTTCTGAAAAGATTAGAACGTTTTAAGCTGTGTGACACTTCTTTCAGGGAGCCCAAAAATAATTTTGCAGAGCTCATGGAGAAATAATCAGCTTTATCCTCAAGGTCTTCAAATGGCCTTCAAAGTTAATTTTCTGTGACAACGGTTTAGGGCAAACTTTGTGCCATCCACAAATAATTCCTTCCTCTTCGAGACTGATTTCAACGCTGCTGTGAACGAAAAAGCCTCCTCGTCTGGCTGTTGTATGTTTTTAATTATGTCCTGGGCATACCACCAAGACAAACCTGCACACAAATCCCAAAAATGCCCATGCAGACTTTAGCGAGAATGTTGAAGAATCAAAAGAAAGGAGCGGAAGCCATGACAACGGAAAAGCCATGCCGCTGTGTTCATGCTGATGGACTGGTTGACATGGCAACCTCAACAGGAATCAGGTCATCAGGCAGCGCGGGCCTCAGCTGGCTGGGTGCGAGGCTGACGTCAGCCAGCTAACGGCCCACCGCAATCCCAGGCTGCACTCTGCTAATTTGGACCCGGCACTGGCCGCCTCGCCTCCCCTCCCATCCCTTTCCGCTTGGATCAAAGTCCTGTCACCAGGGCGAGGGTACAGACGAGGGGGGCTCCTGATGGCCTCAACACCAGATCTTAATCAACCTCACAAAGTCATGGACGGAACAAAGAAACGCCCATATCTGATACCCACGATGACGGCAGACATAAAGAGCCTCTAGGGTGTCTGTGGAAAGACAAGGCATGTGGTCTCCACTCATCCTCTTTCCTCTGAAGAAGTGGCATAATGAGACACATATGAAGGCTGGTAAAATGTCAAGACTTGACTTCAACGTGGACTTCAGCTTAGCCAAAATGAGTAAGCGTTACTGGCTCAATTAGAGTTGATTTTGGGATGAAAATAGGGCAGGGAGATGTGTGACATACTAGTGCACTGTAACAAACCACGAAGCGCCACAGGGCAATTGGTGGCCAGGCTTCAGTAAAAGAGTGAAATTCTTCCCACCTGAAAGAGCCCCAGATTAACTTTCGGCTATATGAAAACAAGACGGAGGAATGTCAGGCACTGCAACCGATTACCGAATCCAGCAACAGGAAACATGAGAAACTCGACCTATATCTGGAATACTGAAAAAGTAAGCAGTCAAACAAGGGCTCTTGTCTTACTTATTGGATGAAGAAACCTGACAGCATAATGTAATGGCTCTTCACTTTCCAGTGATGGTTGTGCACTTTTGTTGTAGAACCTAGTGCCTTAGCAACAGAATGGTTCAAACTGTTCTGCTTCTCCATAGTGATTTCAATTACATAGGCTAATGCTAACAGCCACAGTGACTGGTCACAGCGTCACCCTGGAGAACGGTGCATGGGTGGCATGGATCTTGGTGTCTCATCACGCATCAGTGACCCTTTTTGTCCATCCACAGTCTGCCTGCAAAAGCTGCACATGCCGTCCTCCTCTGACTTATCTCTGTGCGATCTGAAATCGCAGACACTGCTGTTAAAATCCTTTGAGAAAAAACCAAGACCTCACATGTAAACATGGCTTTCCTGGTAAAATAATACAGTCATTAAAAAGGAAGAAAATCATTTGAAAAAGTAGTGGTGTCTCACATCACAATTCTGAAGAGAGAACTTGATTTCACAGTGTAAGGTTTATACATACAAACAGCTATGGCTAACAGCTGCTCACCAAACATTAGCAAAACAACACAACCACAAAGAAAAATCCCCACAGCTATGACTAATCGTATCCTACTCCCTTGGTGAAGGCCCAAAGGGATTTCTTCCTTGATCACACTGGATCTGACTGAACGTATGTGCCCCCGCAAGAGGATGGTCAATTTGTTTTGGCCTGCCGTAGCATAGGAGGCCCCACAGGGGCAGGTGCGTTTGTTATGGCCCTGTTGAAGGGGAGGGCTAACCCTGGGGGCTAGGCTTCACTCAGCTCATCACAGAGGAAATCATGGCTGAGGTCAGCCGCTGCTGATACAACAGCAAGTGCAACCCAGGCAGCTCACTGGTGGACATCCACAATAATGTTTCACTGTCGTCCATGCATTTGGGCTGCACATTTCTGCAATCATGAATACAGCAATGCCCCGTTCTATCGGCTGGATAACATGAAATTGAAACACCTGACTGGAAATTGGTATTCCTATTAACTGTTTCTAGGGGGTTCCTCTCCACAAACATTCACCACCTGCAGGGGTACCATAAGTAAGAACACAAAAAACAGTCACAGTGACGACGTGGTTTATCACACAATATGAGGGAAGACATCTTTATACATGGCATAACATGGGGTTTTACTTCCAGTTCATGTATCAAACACATTTGAGTGTAACTCTGTGATAGACCAGTAAATACCACACATACAACACACAATAACGGTGCAAATTGCCTGCTCTTTTAGGTTAACCTAAGAGGAAAATTGTGTGTCCACCGCTGTTTCTCTTAATGTTGTGAACAATAACAGAAAATTTGGACTCTTATTTTCCTGAGGAGCTGGACAGGGAGATGGAGATGTTTCAGGCTGTGGATATCCGTGGCTGCCAGGGAGATGCTTGGCAGCTGTGCTTCCTGTAATACAATTAAGCAAGACAAAAAAGAGACACAAGGAAAGTACCAGAGACAGAGACAGAGGTCCACAGAGGGGTCAAGGCTGTGGGCACGATGGGTCGAGCACTGAGCATGACCCTATGGACGGAGCGGCCTCCGACTTCCTGCTCCAAGCCTTATCCTACCCAAGCAGACACGACGCCTCGCCCGCAAAGTGTCCCCTGCTACAGGAAACAAGAGGACACTGACAGCCCTGCTCTTCCAGGCAACAACGGACGACTGTGAATCATCCGCATCTTTGTCCTTTCCCAACGTATTCACACCCAGAAAACCAGCACGGCTTCAGTTTCAATTCTGCTTTTACTTGGCTTCTTACTCTACAACTTAATCCACGTTTGCGTTCATCTGCTTTTATCAGCTTCCCTGCCCATTCTGTTCCCCGATTCCCACTTTTGCCCATGCTGAGATCGCACGGACAAGGCAGTTTCCATGGCAACATGCGGCAAACACTCTCTCGGCACACCTACGGCAGGGTCACTCCACAGCACACCAGGGTGGGATTTTCTCCCCAAGCCATACATTCAGAAGAAGTTTCCTTCACAAAAGGTCCCTCTGGCAAAGACACGCGAAGGCCCAATGCCTCAGCAAAACATACTAAAAGTTTTCCACTGGCAAGAGAGTGGAAAAGATCACACGTCCACCAACATCATCGGGGCATGACGTCACGCGTCAAACTCCCAGAAAGTCTGGGCCAACTCTCAAACCCTTTATTTTTTTTTTCTGGAAGGGGTTCTGCCACCGTGTCCCCCCCTCCCTCCCCTACCCACAATCCAACCCTTGCCCCACCCCTCGATTTAAAATGTGCACCCTCCAGCCAGCTGCAGGCCCTTCTGTGCCAATTCAGCACAACAGAAAGTCTTCCAGCAGGGGATAAACCTTTCAACTCCGCTCTTGGCGATAAAACAAACTAGCGAGCAGACTTGTACTGACCTCAGTGGAGCCACTCTTTTGGAAGCCCTCATTTTTTTTTGCAGGATCCCTCCACAATATGTTTGCGAAAGGCTAAGGGTGTGGATAGCCGTGGTTCGAATGGTTTTTGGGGAAAGTCGTTCTCGCGGCTGCCAGGGAAAGCGGTTTTTCAGGAAAATATTTATACTGGGCAAAGTAAACATGACGGCATGTGCAGTTTGTCAACGAGGGGACCCGGCTTTTCACCAGCGAGTGGGACAGACTCTCACGGGCAGGAAATAATACGAGTCCGGATCACGCCCCTCTCTGTCCTTGGGACGTGTGCGGCCAAAAGCACACAGAACATTTACAATTGGCGGTGGTGGGGGGTTGGGAGAGGGGGAAAATGAGGGAAGGAGCACTGCTTCAAGAAAAGAAAAGCGTTACCAAGTGCTTCAGGGACAAGCTTTTCAGTATTGCTGAGTACACATATGCAGAAAAAACAACATGGGTTAACTCAAGCACAAAGAACACTATGTCTGTGTGAAAAAGCCAGAGAATAAACAGCCCAAAGATGACCTCATAATACCTGAAATCACTTTTCCCACACAAATATTCCAGAAGATTCCTCACAATCCTTGTCACTCATGAGCAAAACCAGTCCCTCAAACAGAACTGACTGTCCTCATATTGCTGCCCCTCAAACCACTCTTAGATGACTCCAGATCCATAATAAGACACAAACACATAACCATATATTTGTACAACCATTTTATCCATAACTCCTCAAATTTTGTTGAGGTAAGTCTGTTAGCTATGCAGAAGCTGCATGCTCAAATGGTAAATAACCAGGGGCAATATCAATTGCTAATGTCTCCAGGGCTATGGAACATCAATGCTTGTATCTATTTCAGCCTCTGCAACCAAAAAACTGTATGATTTACATTTGCAATACGATATATTAAGTAAGCATGGTATGCAGATGGTAGTACTTACGGCTCTGTTTGTGTGGTCTCGACGACTGTAACCCTCTACTGTGACAAGTAATGAGGCACAAATTGCAGCAGCGTATTTTCTGATTTATTGACGCCTTCAGCAACACATTTTACAAACTTATTGCCCATTTGAGAGACATATATATGAGAAATATCAAATGTATAAATTGGGAAATAATGATATTCAAATGCCTTTCAACAAAACCTAAAACATCTGGGTTATGCCCTTTACCCAAATGTTTTGAAGCTTTTTTTAATTCACTATTCAAACCTTTGAAAGCACCTTCAATATAAGGGAGAACAGAAAGATCTCCAGTCACCTAGGAGCCATGATTTCAACTTCATTTTCTTTTGTTTGAAACAGCTGTGCTCTTTCCCTCCATGTCCTGTACTTCACTTCTCTCCCACAGGCTTTTCATTTCATTTCCAAGCCAATCAGTTCTCAGATCTGAGGACGGGCTTTTATATACGTACAGCATACTCATAAAATCCGCAGGAAGACAGCCTGGCCAGACTAAAATGGCGGGTGAGGGGGTTTTCTGAGGGCTGGCCTGATCCGGTTTTATCTCAAGCCTCACAGGAAAGCATTGAGGTCTGCTTTGGAGAGTGACCTTTGAAGCTCGGGAGCCAATTAAATACTTTTTGGCCACAGAATAATTATTTTGGCGGTCGAGGATTTCTTCAAAGTGGCCAGTGGGGCTGAGGAGCGGTGAGAGAGCTGGGAGCGCCGTCCTCACAGGGGCTGCTAAGTAACGAGCGATTCTGCTAGCTCTGCGCTGCATTTACCAAGACCGCGGGCGTGTTTTGAAGAGGAGGGCGGGCGAGGGCCATGGACGAAGAGGACTGCCAAAAAGGCAAGCACTGACTCAGCAGAAGCCGCATGGCTCGATGAGCTCACCCTGCGACCTCAGTAAAGCAAGTACAGCAGGCCTCAAACAAGCTTCATGTCCAGCTCATCCACCAACAGCACCTCCATATCTGACATCTACCCACACAAGAGCCTACTCTCAGTAGACTGATAACTGTGATATGCTGTCACTTCCTGTAAAAGCAAAGCCTGTGGCTGCACCAGGCCACCACCAGAACCAGAAGCTGGGCAGGACACAAACAGCTCAAAACAGGGCTGACAGCAGCAGCGCCATTTTTAACCTTAGTTTCCCATTCACTAATCACCATGAGAGCAAATCCAGCTATTTCTCCTGTGCAAACTGATAAACTTCACTGAGCTTAACCAAAGACCCCTCCCACCCACCAAAAGTGAAATCAAAGCAGCAGCGGACACAATGCAAGCAACACTTAGTCATTAAAAGCATATCACATTGAGCTGTACCAGGTTTGTTTTTTACACATCTAATTATGGCTCAGCAAACTGTCCCCGTCCAGCTCACGACTGGCACCAATCCCAGGACCTAGGTAGAAAAGGGGGGTAACGGGTAGGTGAACTCCAAACCGCAGTTTGCTTTGCCCTGCCCCTGTCAAACTGGAATGTTCCCAACCCTTTGATTTGAAAAGAAGGAAAAATACCCACCACTAAAAGGCAAATGAGATTTTTTACTCCAGCAAATCCCTTGTAGGGAAGCGCAAAAAACTGAATCATCAGCCTGGAGCCAAGGTTTTTGAGGTCAGAAAATTCCCTGTGAAAGTTTTGTTTAAAAAGAAAAAAGAAAAGAGGAGACAGGAATCTTATGTGTGCTAACCCCATCAGAAAATTCCCTGTCTCAGGACTTGTGGAGATGACCTGCACTCATGGGCTATGAAAGAACACAAATGACGCTGGCGTCTCCACCGGTTACCTTGCTTTCGCATTCGCTCGTTTGTCTGCCAGAGGTTATCCCAAGGGCAGGGCAAGGGAGTCGTGCGTTCAGCTTTCCTCAGAATCCCTGCCGGATGAAGTATTTTTTCTTAATAAAGCGTATTTAGCATCGGACTGATAACGGCTGCTCCGCTCAGAACTTTGCTCCGCTATTAATTAAAGATCTCACCGGTTTAACCGCAGAAATATTCACATGCACTGTCCTAAAGTTACACTCTTGAACATGTGAAAGACTGATGATTTGAGGGAAAAAACATGGAAGGTCTATGCAATCAACCATGAGCCGCCTTTTCAGCTCCCCTCTTCCCTTCATTCTGAAAAGAAATGCCTTCTCTCTAATATTTTGAGACAGAAAATATTATCTTATCTATTACCCTTGTTCTTCTTACTGACAGTGAAATTTTAGACTCAAATTAGCTCTTCCTTTTTGTCTGAGCAGAAAACACTACTGTTGCTTTTCAGAACAGAGACTGAGCCACTGCAATAAACTGACATTGACGTTGTTTGATTTTCTTTCTTTCTTTCTTAGCAGTTATTAGCGTAGCAACTGACAAGAAATAAGCCAACTTAGTCTCTTTAATGATCATCACAATTCTCTGTTGATTTAACTTGACGGTCCTTATCCTTGAAAATGTCAATTGAGGCGAAGGACAGCGGGCTGGATGTTCTGCCTGCAACGAGAGTGTTTTAAAACCAAGTCAACATCAAACACCAATATCTCCATGGAAACGCGGAAACTATGCTGCGGCTGGAACATTGTCATTAGTTATTCACCTTCCCTGTGCTAGAAGTAAGCTAGTTCAGAGTGGGACTCATAGGAGAATTCAGCAAGCTACTTCCAAGGTGCAAAAATCATCAGTTGTAGATCTTGGCACCAGCAGTCCTAAAGCTGACACAAAACCAGGTTGTTCAGTAATATTAGATATAGGACTGCAGGAACATAGTCACACAGGCACCTGTACAAAAATTGTATAGACACAAATATATACAAACTATTTTTAAACAGACAGCCCCAGAGTTACTCTAGTAAGATTGCGGAGGAAAGAGAAGCAGCCAAAGTAGAAACTTGAACAAAGAAATAAAAAGATTTGCAAAAGTGAAAAGAATTCACAAAAATCTGCAAATCAGCATCCCAGAGCTCCCCTCGTCCCTCTTATCTCTCCTCTGACAGGCTGGCGTATTTGCCGGCTTGTTTTCATACACTGAACAGCTGAGCCGTGCACCAAATCCACCTAGTCCTGTCAGTCAAATGAGAAAACCATCTAAATGAAATATACAGTCATAAAAAGGCAAAAAAACACATTCTGACTCTTGAGCGGAATCAAAACTGAACCACAATGTTTTTCAGCCAAATTTACAGCCTGGAATTGAGTTTGGATTCTCTCCCACATGGCATTCCTTACATAGCTTTAAGGCTCAAATCCTGAATTTCAGGTTTCATTAGATCCTCAGTTCAGGCCAGTGCAGCTGAGAGCCTCTCAGAAAAAGCATATCCTCTCTGCGACAGGCTTGTGTTATGTTTAAACAATGGAAAATATGAGGCAACGTGGCACGTCGTTGATTGATGATTTCTCGCCTATGTCAGTCACAGCGTCTGAGTTTCAGTATAAACAAACAGGAAACTCAGCATAAATACAGTCTCAGTCGTCATTACTATTCCATGTCAAATATAAACAAAAAAAAATCATCAAAACATAAACACAAATGTTATCTAGGCAACATTAGGGTTTACGGTGACACCTGACAGCCTCACTATCTCATATTTATCCCATTGAGAGATAGCTGAGAGTGACAAGTACAGCACCCACATTCACAGTCTGGTTCAGGAATTTTTATGGTTTTAATCCGCCTCTGTTTTAGGATGTGGTTTGAAAAAAAGGGTATGCAATTACACTCGAGTGAGTTGTGACCTACGCCTAAAATAGGTGGCCACAGTGTGGTGGTAAAACTCTCAGAAACTAACCTGGTTATCTGAACAAAAGATCAATGTACATCAGTTTATTTTAGGCACAAATCCATAGGGGGAGAACTGGCAAGATTTTGAATTGTAGCAGAAAAACTGAAATTGTGAAAGAAGGGCCCATAACCCTTTTCAGCAGAGTTACAGTTTTTCCTTTTTAAAGCAAGAGGTGCCATGAACACCCACATCAGGAGAGTGGGGGGGGGGGGAGGCAGTACACCCCAAAACACTGCTCCTTACGGTTGACTGATTGCTTCTCCTGCAGGGCCAGGCAGCTGGTGTAGCACTATAGCCAAAACACTATAAAGAGTCTCCAGATACCCACTGGCCAGTACACAGGGGCAGTTTGGGCCAAAATTATCCCCCATCTTTCTTTCTTCACTTCAGTGTAATGTGAGGCCAAATCCATTGGGCACTGCCAGTTTAAAGAGTCTGATGTCAGCAGAGCCCTGTAACCTTTGCCAATGGGATGTTGGGATGTTGGGAAGGGGGTAGACCTGGAAAGTCCAACAATGACCCACATAGCTACAGAATGACAGAAGAAAAAACGTAACGCCCCTCTTGATGTGCAGTTTAGTACACGCCCAACTTAGCTTTTTTAAAATACAAAATAATGACGCAAATGACAAAACCGGACCAAAGCACTGCCAGCGGACTATGCATTGCCATCAACGCATCCATAAAACTGAATACCTTTCTATTTCAATGACATTATTCAAGCCAACAAAGGCTAGTGAGTTTTTTCACTTTCCTTTTCCAAATAGAAACTGCATATTGAACATTACTGTTTGCATGCCTGAACACAAAGTGTTCAAAGTGAACGCCGAAACTCCCATCCCACCCCATTCATCAGTTTTATAAAAAACTTGCACTTCTTAAATGGCAGAAACTATTTAAAAATACCTACAGTACCTTAAACAAACAAGTATTGCTACTTCCCGTCTAGTACAAAGAGGTAGTTAAAGATCCTTTCGGCCAACAGGTATATGTAGCAATAAATCAATATTAATGGAGTCTGAAAGCAAAAGATTTAACATGATTTAGGTGTGATGGAGACCACCTTTTATGGTGTCCATTTCCCATTTCCAGTTCAGAGTAACTACTAATGTAAATGAAACCAGTGAGTGGCAGTCTCCCTCCCAAAAAGAGAGCTCCCCTCCTTCCATTATCCTCTCCATCCAATTTCACATTTATAATCTGGCCTCTCTCCCAGGCAACCAGCTCCAGCTTTGAAACTCTCTGACAAAGAGCCCCACACCCACACTCCTCCCACCCACTGCTGCTACTGCGCCCTAAAGTGAAGTGCCTCTATCATCAAGGCTATTAGAGGAGAGTGGCCTTGGCTCCCGGATGAGCCCCCTGATTCCCCCATACCAGCCCCCACCTCCCAACACCTGGGCTTTAACACCCTCCCCCTGCCCCCCCACCTCCCCACACCTGGGCTTTTACCCCCTCGCTCCCCCCACTCACCCTGCCCATTCTCTGACCAATCTGCCAGCCAGCTGAGGGGAACCGGCAAGCCTACCAGGGGGTTATAGCTAAAAACGACTGTGGGAAACACAAAAAGTCTGATACGCAAAAATGTCTTCAGCTGGAAAGGTTTTCAGTCATCTGATGGAATTCAGCAATGATGGCGTTATTATACCTGAAAATGACACACTTAACGAACGAGGACAGACCTTGTTGTAAATGACATTTCTGTCATTTAATTCTGCCTGTGCTATCATGTCAGGCCATCTGCTCGGATGCTGAGACACCATATGACAGAGCCAGTGAAACACTGTGATAATAGCAGCACAACTCAGGTAAGAGCCACCCACCTGTTCACAACAGAGTACTCTATCATACCGACACAAAATATACACCATGATGTATAGCCGGTCTCAGGCATCTACTTGCTCTGGTTGCTGTGTTTCCTCAGGATATGCTAGTTCCTTCATTTTAAACCTAGCACCATAAGACAGCATGCATATACAGTCGAAACAAAAGTGAGATCGAAAGAAAAAATGTTTACTCTGATCATGCTAGGATCACTTCTACACTGTTCACAAAGGACCAAGGGCTGAGGGCAATCATTAATATTTATATCATTCAATGTGGGCAGTCAGGAGGCTTATCTTTTTTTTATAAAACGCCGGGACCCAGAGGCTGTCATGCTTCATGCCGCGGTATCTGATCATGGCCGTGTCAGTGCAGAGTGTTGCTGACAGCCCCACAGGGGGCACACAGCCGCAGCTTCGCCCAGGGAAGAAGGGCCTTCCCTGTGGATTCTCTCCCCATGGCACATCAGCCAATCGTCTGCCTGCAGTAGCTGCGCATGAGCTGCACTGATCCAACACAATGACTGCGCAGCTCAACCAGCAGCTGGGGAAAAGGCATGGCAGAGGGGAGGTGGTCTGCACTCCATGAACTGACAGAGGACATTCCAGTAATAAGACAGGCATACAATCATATTTGGTGATTACTAATTAATTTAACAATTCTCAATTCAATTTTACAGCAACGTCACATATAGGGCTAGTTCTTAAGAATAGCAATAATACTATTTTGGAATAGACCAATCTTGCATTACTCAAAATTAATATCCAGCAAATGCAAACCTTTTGAGACCTTTTTTTCATAAACAAAACTTTTTTTGGTGTAGAACAACTGAATATCAGCTTGTATGCCGACAAACCAAATGAGTGAACCATACACAGGAGAAATGCTGGTTTCAGCTCAGCTGCACTGATGATCTGAGTTTTTTTGCAAGGCTGTAATTTTGTTCCATCGACAGGAAGTTGCACATTTTAATCACGCAGACAACTTTTACCGGACATGTACTTAACGGACACAAACTTTAAATACAATGCTGGGTATGCAGGCTGCAGGAAGCGCAATCCCCTCCAGTATACATGCAAAGGAGGCTGTGTACACGCTAATTTAAAATGACACTGCAATCATGGCCAAAAAAAGACTACACCACACATGGAGAGTACAACTGTTAATTTACTTTTAGACATTTAAGAAAGTCTGTAATTCAAAGTATTGCTGACTGTATCTGCCTCTAGAAGGCATAATGGCAGATCCTGCTCCCAATCCTGGGCTGATAGCTGTGCTAGGATCAGCCAGAAGAACAGTTTAATTCACACAGTAGAGGGAAGATACAAAAAACACAGAAAAGAAACATAAAACTTAAATCCAGTTCAGAGTTGTTAAACTGTCGGTATGGGGAAAGGCAGACAAAACTGCGACATTAAAACAGCTCATTTCTTCATAATTCCAGTTCTGCGCAGCTGCATATCATCATACAAGTTTAAAACAACCAGCTTCTGTTCACATCAACTTAAAAAGCTACATTTTACAATGCCTGAGGTGGAACAAATCTGCTAGGAGACACAGAGTCACTGAAGGACCCGCGAAAAATAGCATTTTCATACAGTATCATTTATTAATTTGGTTTTTAGTATTCTTTCATGGAGCTAGCCTTGAAAGGTACAACCATTGCATTACACTAACCTGTCAAATATGGTATTTTGTGCATTTGAACAACAAAGAGATAGTAAATTTATTTGTAAAAATCAGAGTTCGTGTATGTTCATTTTCATAAAGGTTCCAGTGTCCAAGTTGTTCACAAGTATATTTCTTGTTTTTCTACATGGATTTTAGTTTGCCCACACAAGTAGAGTTGCTGTGCAGGTACCAGGTTAAAAAAGGCAGCTGTACCAGAAGCAGAGCTAGGATGCACTTCAGCCCAGTTTACAATGCAATTGCACAAGCTATGCTAACTAATTTCCTCTGTGCTGGAAGTAATTCACACTTCCTTACAGTGTGTTGCATAGGTCACAATCATGTTAAGAAGGGCTTGCAAACGCACTGGGACTGGTGATGTGCAACACCAAACACTGATTTCTACATCACTCACTCATCTCTCAGAATAGCGAGATGTTTTTACAGTTTTGAACAGTGAGTAACAATGTGAACTTTCTGGACTGGAGCAGCAAAGTTTCACTGCCACTCTGTGATCCAGACTCCACAGACATGGCCAAAATTCTCAGGTGTGCACTGTGACATCGAAATAAAACTATTCCCCTTTGCTATAGCTATTGTTTCAACGCAAAAAGAGGTCATAACATAACGTCCCACCACCTTTCCTATAAACATTGTTTAGGGGACAAAATAAAGGCAACAAATATCATTAAATCTGCCTGTCATTATTCACTTGAAATACCTCACCACTGTTCAGTTTCCACAAGATAAAGATTTGCTTAACATCTTCTCCGTTCAACCAGCTCCACAGGGAAGTTGTTAGGGGGCAATTATATTTTCATAATCATCTTCTTATATTTTTCAATTCCTCCTTGAAATCATATTGCTTTCTTCTCAATATAATCACACACAAAAGTGTTAAATACAATCAAACACAAATGCCAGGTGAAACCTATGACAACTGTGGCATTTTCCTTATATTCATCTTCAGCTAGTTTATTTTGTAATTATTTTGGGGTCGAGGTGGGTCAGTTGTCACAGCTACATGTAACTCCAATGGTAAGCATTATTTAAAATATTAAAATGTATTTTACACCACATTATGTGTTATGTTTAAGAGATGCAAATGGGAAGAAGTCCATGGAAGTCACTGTAGAATGGATTGAATCACTGCCCACTTCAGTGCAGTTTCAAAAAAAAAAAAAAAAAAAAACTGATGCCGTTCCAAACAGTACTTCTTCAGAAAGCTCCAGGTCACATGAAGAGTCCTGGCATCATTACTGTGCAGCTCTGGTGCCGGCTCCTGTTCCAGCTTGTAAACTGGACATCACAGGGTGCAGTAAACAGGCAGGCCGGCTGCCCATGACTTTGCAGGGGCAGAGCCTGCTTCCATTAGCCTGACATCTGGACAGATGCGCGACTCTGGAAGTCAGACTTACCCAGTGTTTTAAGAGTCACAGACTGGCTTTGATTATTGTAAAATAGACGTGGGTAAATACACTCCACAGGCTGACAAGGGATATTATATTCCAGTCATAATCTACACAGAGAAACAAACACAGAATGATAATCAGACAGACAGACAGGCTGACTATCAGACCAGAAAACAGATAACATTGCAAATTGCTAGATCAATTTGTTGTGTAAACCTAAGAAATACAGCTGTAATGGCAATGACTAAATACCTACTATATCATTAAAATTATCATCCCTCTCATACCAGCAGCTGTTTTTCTGGATAACTGTTGCCTTTCTGTACTCCAGCTGAATAGGAATCAAAAATTTATATATTCAAATGTATTTTTTACTCTCATTTTTTTCCCTTCTTCAAACAGCAACATACTCAGTACAATGTTTCTGTAATTCCGGCATTACAATAATCAATTAAATTAAGCAGAAGGCAATTACAAAAACCACAATAAAGTGTGGCAGAAAGGTACTGGCATCAATTCCATGCCAAACCCACAATTTTGTTATTTCAATGAATGAGAAATTTCTATCACGTCATCTTAAATCTGAGACAAACTTTTAATAAAAGCCACATGTCATGTATGGGCACTATTTTTTATCAGCTGGTACAGCGAAATGCGAATGTTTTAGCGGAAATAAAATAGACAGACGGAACACTTTTGTGATGACTATGTTAAATATATTCACGTGGTGCGTACGGGTACAGGTGCAGGTCTACTCACGTCGTCATTTTATGAGTCATCTTGAAAACTGTGTGTTCTGCCGCCAGTCTGGCTTTGTTTCAATCTAGTTAGCGCCATATTATTACCCAAAAACTATCGCCACTCATTGCTGCAATTATAAAGTAAATAAACAGCCGTCTAACAACCAGAAAATTAATGCAATTGACTGCATAAGCAGCGCCATATAAAACGATGACTTAACATGAATTCGACAAAGAGCGCTGCCGTAATTATAGAGCAATTCCCAATAATTAAGAGTAATACTGATCTGAAAAATAATCTGAATGTACCAAGAGAGCATGCAATAATTAGCATCATCTAATTTCACTGAACAGCCCAGGTAATAAGAGAGTGGGTCTCAGTAATTAAGACCATCCGCAGGTACTGTGGTGCCCATGGACCACTGGTCCTGGTTAAGGTGGGACTTGGGGCCCATTTTTGAAGAAAATTCATAGAGTTTAACCCGCACGCCCCAGGCTTTATGAGCTGTAAGAATTTTATTTCAATTATACATATTCTGAATTGTTTAAAAGATGATAAAAATATGTTGTGCAGTCATGTCAAATATGACACAGTGGTAGCCTATTAAATAGAGAGTTAAATTAGGGAGTAAACAAGTCTGGAAAACTTGAAAACTTTGATGGCCTTTCCAAACTTAGTTGTTGCATGCTACTTCTACTAACAATGTTGAAATAATAGCTTTTCACACATAAACTCTCATCTTGCAGTTTAAATCTCTCTCAATGCTCTCTGCCGTTGCTTCTTCCTTCGAGGGGACTGGGTGTTGCTTGCAGAAAGGTGGGAAATAACTGAATTTTCATCTTGTTGGTATTGTTCCAGACCTCTTACGTTTCTCCTGTTATAGAAAAACCGTTTTAACATCCAATATGTTCTGTCAGACTTGTTATATCAACTGATATTATACCTGACTTACAACAAAAAGCATTGACAAATATGAATATTCTTTCCAATTCCAAAGAAACAACTTCAAGTATTACTCCAGGTAATACAGAATGTACAGACATATGGAAGGTAAGATGGTGATAAATATGAATGAGAAACACAATATCAGTCTGAAAATAGAATAAATAAATAAATCTGGCCTTGACGACATTATCCAGGGAAACTGAAAATGTTTTTTCCGCTATAACAAAAATGTTTTACTTTTTCCAAAGAAAGTGAAATTTGTGTCTAGTTCCATTTTGATATTTTTGTAACCACAACATATTTATTCAAAGTATTGATGCAGTGTCCTCCTGTAGACAGTGCATTGCAGGTTAACGGCTACGGCCATTTAAAATCCAATGAGTGCTATAAATAAACAAGACTTCAGCTGAAAATTCATCAATGTCCAGCCTTTTAAATTTCAGGAGATATCTTTAAAAATTAATGTTCATAAGCCTTACACTACCAGACCTTATTAAAGACACACACATTCAATTCTTTATGCATTGTTTTAGCATGCAATATTGAACAAGCTTAAGCAAATCTGTGTTCGGTAAAAAAAGTGTTTGGTAGGTTCTACCTATATTCCGAGTGTTTCCTAATGTAATTACTAACACTCAAAAGCACAAAGATATGTTTTCAGCTTCACAAGACTCATGCTTTAAGCTTAACATGTCTCAAGTATAATGTGGCTAATAGGCACAAAATTATTTCCCATCTTTATTTCAATACATATTAATCTCCTTGTCTAAAGTGTGACCTGTTTAAATGACTAGTCATTCTAATTACAAAAGGCATCATATATCAAGAGAGACAAGAGACCATTAAGTGTGTCTCCAAGTACTCAAGCAAAGGATAAAACAATGGAAATGAAATTAAAATTAATTAATATGAATTACTATTTAATCTTCATGAAATTTGAATGAAATCTACTGCCACTAATAACGCGAATAGTGAATGGAGAGCAACTTCTTTTAAAATCTTTGAGGAGACCAAATAGCTCATTCACTGAGCAACCATCTCATCTCTTCTCCTCTTCTCTGTAAACCTATCAGCCTTCCTACTGTCTGAACAAAGAAAAAAATACATTATTTGACAAACTACATTTTCTCATAAAATTCAGGGTGACTATAGCATTTATGATGATATCCAGCTATCATATTCAAATATCTAGACATGCATCTAGATGTTAATTTAGTCAATGCAGGTAACACACATAAATTAAATCTAATACTTGCAATGAGAGAAAAAGCCCTTTCAATTTCAATGTGTTGGATGTGTCTTGAGCTGATACAAGCTCAAAAAGCACAACGATTCCAATGGAATTTCTGTACATTATTACACAGATATCTCTGAGCACCAAGGAGCATGAGACTTTATTGTTACCGTTCCAAATGGCCACTGGACATCAAGATCCTAGACCATAACCAAGGAAAGATTTATTTGACATAAACCTAAAACTTATTTTCATTTTCATGAATCTACCTTAGCCTCCCCTTGAAATGAGTGAAATCTGCATGGGGTAATGGCAGGATCTTTATTATGTTATTACTATTTGTTTAAGATGAGCGGTCTGTCAATCAAGCTAGCGGCACTTGATGTCCAGATGAACTGCATGCAAGGAACATGTAGACTTCGTTCTCGTCCGCTAAAAGAAAAAAATTGTGATCGATTTACAGGATGTGGTAATGACAGAGAGACTGAGCCAGACCTTCCAGCCTCACAGCCATCGGCGGGATGAAAAGGGGGCAGTGGGCGGAAAGAGAGGTTAGATTCTACAGAAGGAGGTGGAATTATGCAGGCGATGCTAGCGGCGAATGCTGATTCAATGGAGTCGGACTGTGCTCAGCATCGGCAGCCTCTTGCTCTTTTTCACGTTGACTCACACAACCTGCCACCATAAGGGAAAACTCTACAGAAACAGCAAACACACTCACACAACCTGTCACCATAGGGAAAACTCTACAGAAACAGCAAACACACTCACACAACCTGTCACCATAGGGGAAAACTCTACAGAATCAGCAAACCCAACCAATGTTGAATCCAGAATGAAATAGATAAATAGGTAAGAAAATTGACTGGAGAACATGAAAGATCATACATTTTGCTACTGATAAGAAGACAGTCATGAACAAAAAAAACACAAGCACTTTCACCTACAGAACCACATTTAACCTCTGCAATGCCTGTCAATGCTTTAGAATTCACACAGCACCCTTTAAAACTTCACCTGGCCTCTGAAAGCCTTCAACTCTCAAACCGCATAGGAAGGGGAGGGGACTGATCCACACCATCTGAATCCATTCTTCTTATTATTATTACTATTATTCTTATAAAAAAACACATACCCACCTTGCAGACATTATGTCAACATTATTACATCATCACTACAGTGGCTGAATATGAGTCAGCTCTACTGCTGTGAAATGAGTCTTTATATTCCCAACATACAACCACAGATGACTGACTGAATGAAAAAGCAAAAAAAAAAAAGGGGGCTAGGAAAACAAAGACTGGTGATGTCCCCTGGGCATAGGGCCCCTACAGTCCCCCAGGGCAGTGTGGGCATCCTCTGGCCCCCCCGGCCAGGCCCCCCGGGCCAGCGAGTGCCACTCTGATAACTTCAACAATGCCAGCAGATGTTCCATCAAGAGACGCTTCAGACTGAGTGGAATGGGGGTAGAGTGGCGGCGACTGCGTTGGACGTAGGGAGCGTGACCGGGGAGGGCACTGAGGCATGCTGGGAGGAGGGGACGTTGAGACAGCAGGTGGTGAGCGTGTCGCAGAAAACCCGCGTTACCACTGTTTAGCGCCGTCGCCGTGGCCGCTGATGTCCGGGCTGGCTGGCGCTCACAATGACTCTGCTGTGCTCTCTCTCCCGCCGGTGCAGTCACGGCAACGACTACTGCAGAATTAAACTGTACACCGCGGAAAGCTCATAAAATATACATTATGCAGCAGACAATGCTCTCTCTGTGTGTTCCCCTTTGTGCCATCTGTGCCATGCATACATTCTTAAAATAAAAGCAGGGGGAATGACAATGAATTTACTGCTTGAGGAAAAACAGCATTTTCTGCAAGTTTTTCAAAGTTCATTTTAAGGACTTTCACGGTTAAAAATCTAGGTGTTTTCCTGAATGGAAAATTGAATGAATTCCTATGGAAAGCCCCCTCACAAGTAATCTGCTTCTTACAGGGGGGTTTTGGGCACACCCGCGTAGCAGGAACAAGACTGAAAGGGCGGGGTTTGACGAGATGGTTGGTTGGGTCTGAGAAATGAGAGTTCTTGTTCTACTGAACAACCTCAAATGCATTTGCCTTTTGTAATAAATTCAAAAGCAAAGACAGAAAAACTGTGGTGAAACATCCTGTTACTTCTTTTTCTCCATCTCTGCCCCCCACCCCTACCCACCTAAAATGGGCTTTCCCCTACAAACTCAGGAATGAGGTAGCGATTGCACAGCCTCCAGTTCACATGATGACAAGCCTGCCATTTTTCACACTGCAGATACATCACCTATAACTTTTGCCATCAGAGGAACAATGAATGCCAGCAAACGCTCAGCTCACATACCAGCAAAGAGACGGATAAGCCCGACTGGCTTAACCCTTTCCTTCCCCCGGCGAGGTTGAGCCAGGTGTTGCTTCGCCATTGCAGACCTCCAGCCATAGTCAATAATGGTGCGGCTCGGAGTCAAATGCCCAGTCACAGAACTCACAGACACACCACAGAACATGCGCCTCTACTGTATGAGCCACCCGCACAGTCCCTCACATTATTATTTAAACTGAATACATGCGCCATGAACAAGGGAGGCCTTCTCAACGCAAGGAAAAAGGCTGTTTGGGAATGAGTGCTGGGAAACATGCTGCAAATTTGGGATGAATTCCCCACCATTTTCAGGGAAAACACCAAAGGAACAGCTCTCTGTCCCTTTCCCCCTCTGAAATCACACTAACACAGAAAAATTCATAGTAACCAAGGCCAAGCCGCTGCTATCCTCCAGCATCCCGCCCACATGAGTCATCGCTGAAACCAACGGCAACAGCATGGATGGACAGCCATCACTGAGGAGGCAAAGCTAGCGTGATCAGCTACTGGACTGCGCTCGTCATTTACTGACTGTGAGCAGAGTCACTATTATATTTGCACTGGACTGCTCTCCTCATTTACTGATTGTACACATTGATCATATGCCCAAATAAAAACACTTTATTCATATGCACATTGATTTTTTTAAACTATGCATAAGGTGCATACCTTGTATGCTATCATTTCATTCATGGTTAACAATGAAATCACAATGGCCAGCCAGGAAACACACAGACAGCACTTTTTTAAATCCAAGATGGAAGCAATAGTGTAAAACGTCTTGTACTTAACAAGACCGTTTTTGTTTGGCAGTCATTGCAATAGCGTGAGAAATGAAAGCAAAATTACTGCTTGAAGAGCATTTCTTATCATCTCAGCATCATGAGACAGACACTTTCAGAATTTGATAAAAAAAATTCTAAAAATGATGAGATAAATGTTAAACCAACACAAGACAAACTGGACTGAAACCATGTGTGGGGAACTGAACAATGACACATAGGCTGTGGCTGTTCAGGCCACCTAGTGACCCATTTCCCACCAATAAGACGACATCAGCGAGCATGTTCCACAAGATAAGCATCTGGCCCTGTGTCAAGGGCTGAACTCACTGAAATTCATCCACCCATAGGGCAAAGTAGTTGGTGCACAGAAAGCAACTGCATATGAAAAACCAAGCTTACTGAAACAGCACATGGGACTGCAGATTGCCCAATGGCAAATAACAAACAGCCTGACTGCACATGGATTTAATTCATGCAGAGGGTCACAAATCTTCCCTGCAGTGACTTTATTCAATTGCAAAAAATGTTCAAGCAAAACCCTCTGAAGAATGCATACATTTACAAAACTCCATACAATTTGTTGTTGATAAATCACACAATTTGCATAAAACATGCAGGCATACAATTTTGAATTAAATTTGCATGCAATGAAAAATCTATGCAGACGGTTCCCATATTTTCTCCAACAGCTTTTTATAACAGTCTATTAATCCAGAACTGTTACCCTTAAGGTCCTCTGAACAGGAACTACGGCCAAAACAAAACTGCCCCAAATCTAATAAATTTATTAAGATGACAAAATGCACTACAGAAACATAAGTTGAGGCTCAAAAGCCAGATCATTTGGGTTTAATTGATGCAGTTTCGTTTTGAGTGGCTGCGTTGACAGATGAGTGGGCTGGCGTATGTGTGTGTGCGTGCGTGCTCGGTTTGTGTGGAGCAGCATGCTGGGACATGTGACCCCACAGGGTTAAAATGTGTAGCAGAGCAGTGCTGCTGTGCAATAATTAAAATATGATTCTGCTGAGAGGATGCCCGTCGGTCGCTAAGGAGGGATTACTCTGATTGGGTCACTGATTTTGATGGGTTTGTATGCATGATCTGAGTGGGTGCAAAAAAAGCTAAAAATCTCAAATGAGAGTAAGATTATGCGTAAATCATTCAAATCCTTATTTTACATGCTATGTAGGGGCTACTCATATTCACAATAAGGCAGGGTTTTGCTTCAAAAACACATCAGTGTTTCCAAAATACACTCAATAATGGATGAGATTCGTTTCTGTGAAATTGCTCAAAGCAATAAAGAAAACCAGGTGGAGGAATTTTATCACATTGGACTAAAACAAAACAAATCCATACGACTATACACCTATACCCTGAATCTCAAAATGCATCTGACCTCTTGCCTCCCTTACAGGTATAGTATGACCAGCATATATGGTAATCCTGCATTTTTTCTTTCTGATTACTACACCAGAAAGACCCTATATCCTGTTATGTAAGCAGGAGCACTGGTTAAATCAATTATTCTAGTAAACCACAAATTTGAACTCAAGTGGATGTGACAGTTTTGGTACCATTCCAAATCTAATTTAAATAACATTAAACAGCAGGTCTGTAATACATGAGCTACAAATGTAAAGAATTAAGTGTTCTCGCTCACTGCAGAAAAAAGTGTGATTTTCGGACCTTTGACTGAGGAACCTTCACTCCGCACATAGCAGGCTAAACTTTCCGTGTCTGAGACTGGCCTTATCTCCCCTTTCTCCATTAAAAATGTAGTCTTGCACCTCTGCATAATTTACCATAGCAACAGAAAGCAGAAGGTGAGTCATTAAGAAAATACATGGACACAGCGTGGAGCTCCACACCCTTCCACAGACGTGTTCACGGTGGTCGCAATTTTCCACAAGGCTGCCTAGGGGAACGGCTCTCTGCAGCACCAGCTCGGTCTTCTGCCTGCCTGCCCTGTGCTGGGTGTGTGGGCTGTGGAGCCCTGACGCAGCACACGGCAGACCTACCGTTTCGCCATCTCCCCCAACACCCCCTGCCCCACCCCCGCCCCAGCCCCGGCCCCCACCTCCCACTGCTTTCCTTCCGCAAAGAGCGAAAGCCAATCTGCCAGCTGCATCGTCATTTTTCGCCTGACACCAGCTTGTCTTGTCTTACGCAGCCCTCGCTTCATGGGTGGCGTTTCCACAGTGGGCAGGGAGCAGAGAAGCTATCCAATGAGGCCTTCATCTGCAGGCCAAAGCCACGTAGGAAGCAATGCCAAAGCATGACTAAAGGAGTAAAAAAATATATAATTTCAGCAGACGCAAGCAGCTGGATAAGTGTACATTTCGGCACTGTCATAATCAAACTGCAGAGACGGATATGTCTCTCATAACACAGCAATTTTCTTCCGTTACAAGTGGGTCCTTCTCACATTTATCCAGAGAATGAAGACTTGGAAGCCAGTGTCATTTAAATGTTAATTTGTACGGGTAAACAGGCTGGACTGGCTTCTGAATGTCTGCCTAACCAATGATACCCTCACTGCAGTTTGCACTCATCAGTAGTGTCATCAACCTTGTTGGGGAAGAACAGGGGTTAAGGTGGTTCAAATCTTCTGTGCAGCCACTCACAAGTTGCCTATTGGTGTTTCCATTATTTTGTCTACAGTAATTTTTTTCAGGGCTTAGTAAAAGCATTACAAATAATGGGCTGCTGCCACCCGTGAAACTTTCTCCACATTACTGACAAATGAGGAGTATCAAATCTCTCAGTCAGATACGAATGAATAGCACATTAGTGCATGAAGGACAAAAACACCTCATTATGTACCAAAAAAAATGTCTTACTGTTACAATATCAGAGTCAATTTATTTTGTGATTTTGCTCGTTGTTTCATGGTTTTGAATCATTAACTGTGGATGACAAAAACATTGAGTATAGTATGATGGCAATATCAAAGAGGAAGAAGGAGAGGGGGAGGAAAAATGTTATATTTAAAAATGCACATGACAACTTCAGAGATCATTTAAATTACCCAAAGAACCAAACAACTCCTCTCAATGACTGCAGGCACACACCACACCATGAGTACACTCCTGGACTTGTCCTTGATAACTACCATAAGAATTTACTAAGTATATACTATCAGTCCTGAACTCTCAAAAATAAATAAACATTAAAAACTGTGTAATGCTCACTTTCTATTTCCGAATAGGATGAATCAACATGCATCTTAAGTCTTGTGTTTTGGCGTTATCCCACGTTCTATTGACCGATGTTCCTACACTGTTTTTGCCACCTTCAACTTGCACAGAGATGGTAGAGACAAGTAATTTATTCAACACTTGAAAATCGATATCTGGCTTGTTTCAGTACCATTAGATCAATGCATTCAATGGCCACAATGGGTGAATAAAATAAAAATAAACCTTACCTCTTCCCAGTAATGCTTTTGAAGTCCCTTTCAGTCATTTTTTAATGTGATCTAGTTGAGCATAGTAGTATACATAAAAGGGATAAACTGAAATAAACTACTGGAAACCTGGTGACAAATTCCTTTAGTTACAGTTGTCTTAGAATTTACTGTACTCTTTTCCAATGACATACCACGGCTCAATATGCAATATAAGTAGTGTCCAACATTCCAGCATTCCTGACAACCAACAGATTGTCAGTTTCTCTGTGAGTACATATTTCATTGACTAAAATATCTTACTTCCTCTGCCAGTTCTGGAAGCTAATCTTTTTTTGTTTGAATGGCATGTCTTTAAAGAGATTAGGTATGTCTGATTAAATCCAGGACATAGCCCTCTTCAACACTGTACCTGGCATGATATGTAAAGGCAAAAAAGATAGAAACTACAGTTACAAACAAATAGAAACTTTACAGTTTTTCTAAAGGTCCTGACAGTTAACATTCTACTGAACTTACATTAGGTAGATTCTTTTTAATTTTGCAATGACTCAAAACAGAACATCATAAGCTACATTCTGCATCCTTGTGGTATGTGGAGTGACATGGATTTGGATCCTGGGCATGTATTTTTCAAGACTCGGCGAATAGTCTCGCGTATTTTGTGAAAATGTAACTTTTCTTCTCTCTGTTACTGGCATGGTAGAATGGGTCATGTGATGTGAAGTCCACAACAGCTACTGTGGCCTCGTGCTCATGGCAACCAACCAACAGCTGTTTTTCGTTTATGCCACAGCCTTAAACTCCGAAACAGAAATCCAGGTTATTCATGACATAAACCTCTCTGTGTAACACAAAAAAGTGATCTTCATTGAGAATAAACAAAACTAGCCACACAAGACATTTAAATATAACACTAGTAATGGGAGATGTGGTTTGATTTTTTTTCTAATTATTGTACATCTAACAAGATAATGATGCCTCTGAATAATTGAAATGCAAAACAGGACAAGACATCTGCGTGACAGTATTTCACCTAATGGGGGCAGGGACACAATGCCATAAAAATCTAAATTACTGCATATATACTCAACAATGAACATATTATCTAGGGGGCTTCCTAAGAACCCAGTCTATTTGTCTCTCCTAAATTACACCTAGATCAATTAATGTAGTTCAGCTGTTTATTGTTCAGGATCCCCTTGGAAGTCATTGCTAAAATACCAACAATACACAAAGGTAGCTGACAGAGTACATAATGACATTTTTCAGCTGTTGACAAACGAAATTGCTTTAAAAGATAATGATATTGGGAAGGTGACTTGCAAATGACAAACAAGCTCGTTATAAACGATCTGAGGTACCTGGAGCTTAGAGATGTTGTCTGTTCACCCCGTGATGAGCAAGATCCTACCTGCCATATTATAGATTTGTTTACTACGCGCTAAATCACGGTCTGCTTGGTTGGACTCTTGGACTTCACTGTTTTTCTTTCGACTCAATCAGACGAAAAATAAGGGTGACACTATCCCCTTGGTAACCACTTTAGCATCTGTGATCCGCTTTAATGTCCATCGCACAGGTTTACTGTGACATCATTCCTCATCGTTACTTTTGGAATGACAAATTTGTCATTTCAAAACGTCCATTTGGTTTATACACTGAGCACATTAGATAGCATGTCAGCTTGTGCTATCAGTAGGCAGTTTCACACTGACTCCCACAAAACAATACCCAGCTGGGTATGTTAGGTTAGAACACTTGTTTGAGGTCCTACGTGCTTTCAAGACTCATTACGGTCTGTAGCATGGAGTTTTCAGGATCAGTTATGAGAGACATGGTATAACCGTATGTCCAGTCATATAAAATATAAACGCTGTGTCCACTCCACTGTGGTAAACAAACCTCTACCGCTCATGAAGGGAGGCCAAGGGTCAGGTACGGCAGACGGCAGGAAACACAGAGGAACACAACTTATTTTGAGTGAGGTCACACAGGGCAGAATAGTAATTAACAGCTATATCAAACACTTAAATGGTTTGGTGTAGTCTTGTTGGTTGGCCTTGTAATTGTAATTTAAATGTGACTGTGTGCGTGCCTGCTGTCGCCAACATATTACTGGCGAATTGTCTTTGGATGCTTAGCTTTTGGCAGGCGCTCCATCTCAGTGGGTGGAAAGCAGCTATTTCAGCCACGCAACAAAATTTTTGTTTGAACGTTTTTTTTTTTTCCTGAATGCCGTCCTGCATTTCACTGGATCTAAATCCAGAGGGTGAGCGCTCCTTCATCGGGGCTTTGAATCGCTGAATGGTAACAATTTGTTTCTGGATGGAGCTGAGGCTCGACGTGGCGCCCTGACGTAAGCAGGTGCTATTTATCAGAGCAGTTGCCTCCCCCCCGTGCGTGACACCAGATCGCTTGTACTTTCGCCAAGCTGGGGGTGGTTCGCCTCAGCTGTGTCTCAGACCGCCATAAGCGAGTGCTCAGCCCCACAGCCTGACTGATTTCAGTCAGCCTGCTGTGACTTTCACACTTGCAGAAATACTCAAACCTACAGACTCAAACCGTCTTTTTAACTACGCACAACAGCACCTATTAATAAAGGAAATGTATTAACTGTATGCATAATCGGTCAGAGTACGTCAGGACTTTATTTCATGTAGGTCACTGCTGACCAACCAATCAAGCCCCCAGCTTTCTTGCTGGGTAGTACTGGACACCCATATGTAGCTGCCGTCATTCTGAATTCATATACGAGACCGCCCTGGATTTCTTGGGCATGGATATGAAATGAAGCTTGACATTTAAAGGGAACATATACAGTTGGATGGAAAGAGTTCTGGCTTTTCATAACATTTCTGAAAACATTTTTGATCACTTGTGTTACTGATAACGCAGAATCTCCGCACCACCCTCGAGCTACGCTAGTATGTGACAAAGAGGGTGCTGCTTTTATTATAATTTATTTACGGCTGATGAAAATAACCAGAAGCAGTTTACACCTTCAGCAGGATTCAACTGTCTACCCAAATGAGACTCATTCTTGGGCTCACTCGGGTAAAAGTGCTCATAAAGGGACTCCATGCCGATAGATTATTTTCCTTGGGATAAAACGTTCCATTATGGTTTATAGCCAATGTTATTATCCAAATCACCTGTACCAATGCTGCACTATTTTTCTCCCTTCTGTTTTAAAGGTTAAACAGTCCATCTCAGTCAAATGCATTCAAAACATGCCTGTCTTTTGTAAAGCTTGGTCTGTTAAGACAACAGAACCTTTATTTGTTCATTGTAAATTATTGACCAGCCTGTTCTAGTCTAAATGTAAACTTAAAATCAGATGAATTCTTGATCTCAAGCCTCATCAATAAACATCACATAAATGAATTTTCAATGTCTCATAATGATAAAAACAAACACAGCATGTGACTTTTTTTGTAGCAAAATGTTGTGTTTGGAGTGAGAATAGAAACACTTGCTAAGCTTGCCTGGTTCCCATTGAATTTATGCTATGCCATCCCCTTCTACATGTCACAGTCATGCAGATGAATACATAAAGGGGTGCACAGCTCAAAGGTCCCTGGCTGTCTGGTCCTGTTAGCTTCCACTTCACAGATCTCAAACCAACATGACATGCACTGTGTCTGCAAAATACCAGGTGTGAATACATCAGAGAAACACTACGGGGGCTGAAACCAACTGAACACACGGAATTATGTGGGCTGAGATGAGCTGAACTCCATCACCTATGTTGTACAGAGGAGGTTTTTTTTTTTCTTTATTAAAACCGATCCGCTGCGTGAGGAAAATCATTCTAAATCCGGATCCAGCAGCGATAGCAATGTCACTCGCAGGAGGGTTTGCCCCCATGTGCCCCCTTCCCCCCCTACCCTCCCGCTGGCTTCCAGCTCAGCGCTGACGACACTCCGCTACAGCCGCATGTTATGCAACACAGACCAGCACGCTACGGTCCCCACGGGGCCCTCCCCTCCTCCGCTACACCCATCAGTTACAAAGCATGCACGATGCAAAACACTAAACACCCTTAACAAGCCTTTCTTTTCATCAGATCAGGATTCATTTGGTTCTCAAACATGAGGCCCGCACACTGTCATCGTCAGTCGGCACTGCTGAATTCAGTTGTTTTGGCTTTAGACCATTCAAAATGGAAATGGTTAGAACAAAAACATAACCCAGACACCCTGATTATGGAGTATTTCCTTGTGCTAATTCAAATGCAATCCAGTTTTATTTTTATATGTTGGCACTCTCAAACTCCAGTTTCATCTGGATTATGTGTTTCAAAAACATATTGTAGCGCAATGTACTGTAGATGTCGTTGACCAAGAAAGTAAAAGAAGCTACACTATTCCATACATTTTCCATTTCTGCCTATTTTCTTCCAAACATTGCCCGACTTTTTAAAAACGGCAGTTCGGGTTAAGCAGATTTTCATTCTGGTTTTAGGTTTTTCATGGACCAAACAATTACAGTTTGTATATGATTATGTACATAGTTATGCTGAGATAAACAGCGCCCTGTCATGGGTAAAATCTGTGACTCAGGATGTAACACTACATAATCTTGCCTAAGGTTTGAACTCCCCTGAAATGCTCTGTATCAGTGTTCCATTAGCAAACCCTACACTGAAAAGCAATGTCAATGTTTTAAGTTAATGCGCAAATGCATGAATACTTCCTCTCATGGTTTTTTAGGGCCGATTTTCACTTTTTTAATAAAAAAGTAAATGTTTTGTAATTAAAAATAAACACTGATAAATTCCCAGGAGTTTTTCTCCAGTATATATATAAAAAATGATAATAATAAAACCCGATAACAACGAGCACTGACCACACCATATGCAGACCCTGCGACTGTGCAGTATCATTCAAGATTCACCTGATATCAGAGCGTGCCATGTATCCCCTAACACTAAGCCTGACTGAAGCTCATCTAAGGAAGCTGAAACAGAAGCACAGTAGATTCAAGTTGATCCCAGGTGTGATTTGTGAAATACATAAATTACAGTGATGCATCACCCCACAACGCACAGGCAGTGTAACCGGCCCTTGGGCTGCGGCCGTTTTACATCTTCGCAATGAAACAGTTAAAACAGACTGTTCTCTTTCGAGAGAATACCGACACTCCTCCTTATTACGACAGAAGGAATGACGCATGTTGGTCTATTTTTAAGTACTTGTACATATCTTGGGGGATGCCTGTATCACTTTCAAAGAGGAAGGGCGGCGTCCCCACTAAGTGGTTAAAATTGAGGCCTTAAAAACAGATATACCTCCATGTCTTTTGACTCCATTGATGAATTTCAGGGGGTGGCAGTTATTGGCTACAGATATGAAAAACATAGCAGTAGATATCATCCAATCTTTGATCACATTGTAATTAAGGCACTGACACATAGCATGATATCACTGGGATTCAAGCCTTATTGAACGCGTACATCTAACAGAAGCTCTGCGCTGGCACCTTACAGTTTGTATATGGTGTAGTACTGCAAGTCATGATGTAAACCTGTCATATCAATTTGTGAATTAAACTGGAAAAAAAACAAAGAGGTGTGGCCATTAAATAGTTTCCAAACCTGGCCTGTAGTTGTTTGTTTTTTTCAAAAGATACTAAGATCATAATTTTCTGAATCATAATGCTAAATCATGGTTTTGATATTACTAATTCCAGTAAGGTACTTACATCAAAGCTCTGATAAGTATAGCACAGATATAGTTTCATTTCCACAACAACCATTCAGTCATGCATTTTAGGTCTCAGCTCTTCATTCGGTAGTGTTACAGCGGCTCTATGACAGGCATGTCGGACTGTGGTCAAAAACACATCAAAGCTACAGGATGTAAGTGACAACCTTTGCAGAACAACAGCAGATGAACAGCTTATCAGAGCATATTTTAGACTATATTATGATATAACGGATTTAAATCTGGTGTGATAATAACAGAAATAAGTCCTGCTTTTACAGTCAATATTGCCTCTGCAATGCTAAGAAGCACTCTCATGTGAGTCCTATTGCACATTCATTTGGTGCTTATCGATCTCTTTCACATCCTACAGAAGTACACAGACTATCCCCTGCACCTTCTCTTAAAGATATTGTAAGACGAGTATGATCCGCGATTTATCATTTTTCTCTAAAGTTTACCATGTCACTCTCATCTTACCACTTCATGCTTGCAAGATCATAACAGCTTACGGGTAAAGTAGGTGTGGGCAATCAAACTCTTCATGGGTGTCTCTGCAAATGTTTTTGCTCGATAAGTAGGTATGCAAAGTGTCAGAAGGCCCAGTCATGAATATTCTTACTCCAGCAGTCAGTGACACTACTGTTGCGTTTGGTCTGTGCATGGAATTCTCTGACCGCGACACTGCTTATCTCAGGACACACTGCAGTGGAATAACATCACGCATAGCGATTAAAAATGACCATGTACACTTTATCTGTTTTCATCCCTGCTAAACATTCATTCACGACTAAGCACTGTGCAGTCCTGCATGACGTCATTTTTAAATGCCATCCCGGGCGCACTGTATTTGAAAGCACTACAGATGTCTATTCAATAAGATTTAACAACGTTGTTAAAATGATGCATGTCAGAAAATGGGAAATAGTTTTAAGAAAAAAAAGGTTTTTTTTTGGGGGTGGCTGGCAGAACTGTTATTCCTGAGGCACTATCTCCCTGTCCTTCTGTAACTGCCCCGAGTGAATTTCGAATTCGCTTTGATGTCTGACAGCTTAGAGGCAAAGAATAATTGTCAGACAGCCATTCAGACCATATCAATTTATATAACAGCAGATTGAGATTGGTAAAATGGTAGATGAAGGTTGTTGCAACAAAAAAACACAAACAGAACTTATTTTATCTCCTTGTAACTTTTCAGTTACACAAATAAGGAATTTGAGGCATCACAGTTTTTAAGTCTCTTCACTGATTCATTTTTCCAAGTGAAAAAATAACTGTATCAAATTGTCTTCTACAAATCAACCACAAAATTATTTTAACACATTCATTGCAGGAATTACCACAGTAACTGATCGCAATACCTGTTCACATAAAATAAGATTTTGACAATGCAAACATGGTGTAAAAAAAAAAACACATTTTAACGTGACATTTAAAAAAGTTGTTTGATTCATTATATATTTATATCGTGTGTTGACTACAAAACTGACTCTACATTTTCAGCTTTCACAATAAAATATTTCATTACCAAATAATAGCACGTTCTAGCCCCCGTGAACGCCTCATACAAACCACTGTGGTCAGGGAAGCAGATGTGTCTTGATTATACAGTAACCGATCCATACATTCTGCGTTAGGCATTCCAATAAACAACTTTACCGTTACATGGTACTCCAGCTTTGTCAAGCTGTCAATCAAAGGACATGGCACTTTTCGAATCTCATTATAAATAGCGACAAGTTCATAAGAATATGGAAATGCTGCTTCCCTCCTTCAGCGTAATATTGCATGTATGTGAATAACATGTCACAGCACCCTCTCGCCTCCAGCCACTTGGTCCTCGCAGGCACTTTTAAAATACATGTTGCCCCTAGCGAAGCCTTGCGAGCTCATCCTTAGCAACTGTGAAGTCATGACTGTTCAAAGGATCTATGTGATACAAAAATGGGGGATGCACAACTCAAATAACCCCACGAGCTTTGTTAAAACATGCAAGAGCACACGTCTCTTATTCTCCACTGCAAGCCATGGTGTCATCATGCAACAATGCACTGCGGTCACCGTTAGCCAGTCTCTAACCCTCCACCCTTCAAAACCCCGCGCTATTCCGAGTAAACACTGGGCCTTACCTCTTCCAGAACGTTGACGGTATTCCGACAGCTCTGCAGGCGGGTCGTGAAGCTGGACGTAGTGGGAGAGTTGTAATCTTCCGTGGTCTCCGAGAGAAACTCGGATACGGAGATCTGATCCGGCATCCTTCAGCAAGGAATCGGCCAGAAAAGGATGGGAAATGATTTTCTCAACAAAAAAACCTAAATCATTAAAAACAACTTGCGATGCGCAAAACCAGGCGGTTGTCTAAAATGTGTATGGGATGAATGGACACCTACACAAAGAACAGTTTCTAATTATATAGCCTGCTAACGTTAGCTGAAACGAAACGAATCCCTGCTTGAATAAGAACGGCTTCTGAGTTGCTTCGCCTCCGACTTCAGCCTACCGTCCCCCTGATGCTGGGGAGTCATACAATGCTGTCTTCCTCCCCTATACTTCTGCGTCCTCGCTGCTTGAGCCGTATTCTTTCCTCAACCACAATGGTTTAATTATTTCCCCACCAATACAAGCTTGTACAAACAGATGCCCTCATTACTTTATCCGATGTTGAATTTGAACTAGCTATTGCTTTGATAATAATCATCAATCCGTTGTAACAAATTATTTGCCAGATCCACAGGGCATATGGTGTTAGTTTAAAAGCGTTCAGTCGTCTCTTTCCCCGCTTTCTATTTCTGACGATCTCTGCTTTCTGACACTTAACGTTACACACGCACGCACACTCATTGCTTTCGCTCCCTCTCCCTCTCTCACCCACCCACAGTGAATCACGGGGACAAACAAGGAAGAACTCTGCGCATGCTTCAGATCACAATTCAGTCCATTAGAGACGCCCCGACTGTAAATTAAAGCCTTTCTCTACAACTTGAGTCACCCCTTCCAGTTAGAATATCATTTTTAATGCGTCTGAAAACAATTGGGCAAATTACACAATTACATTTTCGGTACATTTTGAGGGTTGGCTAGGCGCAGCCATTAGCCTTCTACATTAACAATGAAGGCTCGTCTCACTGTGCTGTGCGAAGCATCATTCTATCACAGCTCTAAGTTGTAGCCGCTGTGTCTGTCGCTGCTGCTTAAGTGTGTTTTGTTGATGTACTACTAAGTGACATATGTCAAGCTTCGCATTTTTGTGGGCCACATCGGGAGATGGGGAGGCGTCGCCTCAAATGAAAAGGCTGCAGTGCACTGCACAGCTCCTACTCCTTTTCTGCAATTTACCGACACTGTGGGAGCTCAAGATGCGTCTCTTTTCAAAACATGACCTTGTAGTGTAGGCAGCTGTGTAGTTCACTGCTATAGCCTGAACAAGTTAATTCGATCACCCAGAACTGATACTTTAACTCAAATAAATAGCTACTGATATGCGTACGTTTCCTTGGTTTGGGGGCTGTGACAATTTAGAACGCAAACATTTTTTGTCCAATTTAGCAAATTTTCTGTTATGACCAGCGTTAATTCAATTATTAAACCATCATCCGACCTGACACAGTATCAGACGTCATAACTGCCTAAAAAATCTGGTATTTACTTTCAAAGCCAGTTCATCATAAAGCAGCCAAACGCTTTACAATGGACTGGCTTTGAAAGTAGGTATCCCTCTGCTTTCAGGTAGGCTACATCCGTAAATTGTCGCAACCGCTCCTTTCGCTCTTCTTGCTGAGTATACTACAAGTGGATTACACGATGCAAGTGCGCAGCCTGCAGGCAGCATATGAGAACATGCAACCTAAAAACGGAATTTCATGAAAATTATTCAGTGTCGAAAACAGTGAATTGCACTTAGCCTACAAAGATTTTAAACAAAATCCAAGCAGGACAAAATTACACTCTGTCTTGAATACTCAGCCTATTATTTTTAGATGACCTATTGCATTTTCTTTTAAAGCATTAAGTATTCTAAATAGCATGCAACAGTTTTCATAGTTCTTACAAAACATGCCCCTAATGCCTAGGTGTTTTATTAATTGCAACTAGACTTATTTCGGTGGCTAGCAACAAAACTGAGCGTTACAGAGGTCTTACCGGTTCCATAAAGAATCTTTTGACGAAAAACTTGATAAGCGGGAAGACGAGGATCTCATGACTTTGTCACCTTAACAAAATAACCTAAACGAAATGAATACAAACCACGTGAGACATCTTAAACGCAGGTTTCTCTTTCTGGAAAAGGCATTATCAGTTCTTCGCCGCTAGTTAGCCTACAAAACTTTGTAAAACCAGTCATAGCTTTTTAGGCAACAAGTAACCAATGGTAATGTACTGTACTAGAAGTATGTTATTTAAATCCAACTAAGATAGCCTATACAGCCTAAATCGCCACTAGGTGTGATTCCGTAGCCTTACAGTGTGCAGCAAAGATAACGGTTTTATGCCTTGAATTTGAAACAATAATGATAACGTTGCCATTCCTTTGTCACCTACAGATAATCATCTAAAAGGCAAATAGTACTTGCAGAACTGACAAAAGGCGACAAACCTATCCACAGAGAAAATAGGACAGCTGCGACAAATATAGGCTATTGTTCAAAATTAGCCTAATATCCGGACGATAAAATTGCCACGCCTCAATAACTTACCGAGAATGCTGCGATTTCTCTCACAACCCACACTTTAAACAGTAAATAAAAAGGCAGAAATTTGTTGATGCAACACTGAATGTATCCAGAAGAAGGCATCATATTCAGTTCATTTTGCATGCATTCCTTAATCCTAAGAAGCGAAGAATCACGTTACTTTAGGCTAGTGCCAAAAGTTGTCGGAGGGCGAAAGCTATTTCTTCTCCTGTATGTCCCGTGAATAGCCGCGCAGGGACAGGAAGGGGATACCGACCATGTGAGCAGAAAAGAGCCAGCTACAATGGACAGGATCTAGGAGCTAATAGCACAGGAACTGAGGAAATCCAGAACTACTCAAACAGGAAATCTGAGATCTGGGTAAACATAGTGCGGTCTACTATGATGTTTCCTTGACCATTTACTTGTACTGTCACTCTTGTCCATCCCCCATCAGTCAGCATAATCGATAAGTATTTGTTATCACCTACGAATGTTAAATTATCTTCTGAAATTAATGTATTAAAAATGTACGGCTGTTCACATCAAATGTCATCTGCAATCCAAAACAGAAATATTTTACAGAGGTCATTATTAGTTATAAACATTCATTCACTTATTTTAAAACATAAACTACAACCCAATATAACTCAATTCATGCCATTAGAATATATACTCTGTAATTCAAATATAAGATAGCAATATAGTAAACACTTGGTTCACATTGTGTATTCTTCTCTCACCGGTGTTCTTTAACTTTGTACAGCACTTTGGTCAACTGTGCTTTATAAATAAATTTGCCTTGCCTTGCCTTGCCTTGCCTTGTCCTTTTTACCCTCTGCAAGTCAGTACAGTGCTGTGAATACACAATTCCATAGGAATGCTTGTTGACCTTGCTGAATGACGGGGCAGTGTTTTTCTCTACAGTTTGGATAAGATGGAAATTGTTGGCCATAATTCTGAATGCACCACTTTTTCAATACCCCAAAACGGTGTGTCCCATTTCTCTGTAAAATAGTAAGGTGAAAAACACTTTCCAGACATTTAAATTGTCTTATGGTGTCAATACATAACTAGTCTTTTGATGACACCAGAGGATATCATTGAGCTGAGATTCAAACACCCACCACCAAATGAGTACTTTTTGCTTTTGGAGTCGAATGTCCCACCACTTTAGACTCATTGACTTTTGTCCCCCTTAAAATGTGTTTGGCCCACCTTTTTACCCCAAATTGGAGCCGGGCCTGCTGTTGAGGATCGATGTGCATAATCACATGTGCACAATGAATCAAAGTAGAGGAAAATAGTAAACATTGAAAACCATGGCAAGCTATATCTAACTGCTTCTATCATACTCGCTACTGTGTTAATAACAAAGTGTCAATAATGTATAACATGCATTATCTTTGAAAATCTTTGATTTTCATTAAAAAAATCCCTATACTGCCACATGTCTCAAAAATGCATGTAAAAGTGCAATTAGAATCTATACTCTGTTTTAGTCTCATAAGACTGCTTTTGGCAAGTTGTGAGAAAGAAACTGGAAGGTACAAACACCAACATGAAGGTTTTAAGGACAAGAAGCCATTCTGTATTTTCAAATGAAACTTTAAACTATGCATTCAATGCAAGAACAAATCATGAACAAAAGAAGAAAATAAAGACTGCTCTCTACCCTTTTTATTCCCATGAAACATTTTTACTTTCATACAAGTAGATAATGTTTCAATCCACAAGGATTTTCAGGGAACAGGACCATTTTGCTGGGCGGTGACCACTTTCAAAAAAAAACAAACAAACAAACACCAGACCTGAAACAAGCAGGCTGTTTTACTAAATGAACAAGGTCTGGCAATCATGGGTGAGCGACGCAGTTTCCCAAAGACCTGCCTTATCATTGCAGTCTGGAAGAATGGGTCTGTCTCAGACTACATGCTGACAAATGCATCCTGCAGTTGTGAAGTGAATTCCAGACATTCTCCAATCCGTCTCTCAATGGGGCCACACACTGCTCCGCGAACACTGAAGACACTGCCCCCTTGCTGAGGGCACACAAGGGAGGTGAATGACCAAGAGAAAAACACATTATTATGTGAAAATGAATAACAATTGTCAGTGGAGGAAACCAAAAGTAAACTCTCTCATAGTGCACATAACACGTCAATATATTTTGTGTCTGCATGATTCTGGTTGACTGGTGTTGAGGTTGAACAAATTACCTGATTTTTAATAAAAATGAATGAACATGTCTTTGGCGGAGACAGTTGCTCTGTCAACATTAGAAACTGACATGTGCAAGGCTAATGAGAAAGTAGTGAAATTTTCCTTTTTTGCATTATTCCTCAATAATGTGATATATAAGATGCTTATTGGCTATTTTAAATAAGGGAAGCATTAATTGAAATTAATCTGGTTGTATACTGAAAAAAGACCACAGGAATTGTCCAGAAATTGTGTGCAATGTGTAAATATTAGCCAAGTGTCTTATCATATGAGCAGATGTATAACTGTGGAAGAATCTACCCTCAGGTTCCAAATCTTGCAACTGCAAAGGCAATCTACTGTATATGAAATTGTGTCATTGACTCTGCATTTGTTCTGAATAACATTATGTTGTATTAATTTTTCAGCATTTATTTACCTTGTACCTCTTGTACCTTCATCACATATAGTCTTTAAAACTGGAAAAAAGTCCTATCAGCTGTGTTTTGCCAATATTGATTTTTATATTGACATCCCCATTTTTTTTAATAACGCGTCATTTAGTTATTGCTAAATACATGATATTTTAATTTACATTGTGTTCTTGTCTTTCAAACATTCAGAAGCATCTTTGGGTGGAACTATTCACTCTGGCACAACTTCTCTTTGTGAAATCTTTGGCCAGACAATGTCACCAGTGTAGTAAACAGGAAAACAAAGCATAATAACAACTGATATGGGATTGGGGGTGAAGATACGGGAAACAAAGACAGTGATGAGTGAAACTGACCAACTGGAGGAGATAAAACAAGATTAAGATTTTTGTTTTTAAAGTTGTGTTACTTTAAGAAAGAAAACATCAGATAAACAAGTTTCATCAGAAGAGCAATGTATTTATCTTGTTAAAATTTGACACACAATTATTTATTTTCTCTCCCACCAAAATCCTGTTTTGCTCATTTGAGTAGATCAATGATACCACAAAAATAAATACATCTGTATACACCTATTTGTCTGTATACACATACTGTTCAATGGATCAGTTCAACCATAAATATGTAAACAATATTGCCAATGAATAAACACAATCAAATACACATGTGCAATATTTCCAAATAGTTAACAGAATAACTGATGAACAAATCTGTAATGTAATTGTAATTACATATGCTTAGGACTCTTTTTTGATGTTCTAAAATGCTCTGTAAATTGAAAATTTAAATTTAAGAATGTTTTGTTCCATTCACATATCTAATTGTAAAAATATTTTAAAAGAACTGCCAGGACAAAGTGATAAACTTAATCTGAATATCTGTTCCATAAATATTGAAAGAAAAAAAAAAAAAAAAAAACCCTTGCTGTCAGTACAGGGTAACTCTGTTTCACCTTCAGAAATCATTTGATAATGACCAACATGAAAACCCACCATTGTATATTTCTGGTGTTTACTACCCTGGTGTGTGCATGTGTGTGTTTTAATATGGTTGTACAGCAAATGTATGTTGCTTCCTGACAGGGGTCCCATGAGAAAGGCTGGCCAACCAAAACTTATTCCTGGTAGAGCAGAGACTTATCTTTCCTGCTGATTGCATATCCCCAGGTCAGGTTTGCAACGTCTTGGTTATAGGGCCAAGCCCTTGCATGACAAAATGCACAGCGCCAAACCATCAACTCAAAACAGTACAACTTGCACTGTGTATCTTTTTGGGCTATTGGGCGAACATATGAAAAATGATAAATGATATATGTTTCATAATGCAAGTTCCAATAAGAAATAGCTGTACTCAGTTACAGCTCACCTGCAAGCCTTGTTCATATTTTGTGACAATGACCATGATAAGATCATAATGTTTAGGCTTTCTAGGTTGAATATTAAATCTGTGTTTTATGTTTGAATTGTGTGGCAATATATTCCAGTCATGATGTTGGGTTTTTCAATCAAATATCTTATTTCTCGCTCATAAATATCAACATTAAATTAAAAGCTGGATTTATTATTGTCATTGTCAACGGTGATCTAATGATGAATCTCTTGATCCACTGTTCCACTCACTCATTCATTCCCTCATGAATGTGTAACTGGAGTTACCTGTATGAACATGGATTTGCGTCTATATTGTAGGTGTTACGGTAAAATTGCACGGCCTTTCAACTGGACTGTCAATAAAGTTGTGTCACGTTAAAGATTCACCATCCGTGTAATCGCTACCGAAGAGAGGCGTTTTGGGGAAACCAGGCAGGAACTCAAGAATTTGGCTGTTTAGTGCCTGTACTGGCTGTTGTTTACGAATGAAATTGAACTTTTACCCTAAAATGTTTTCTTATCGATAAGCCTGCGCAGAAGACTAAAGAACAGTGCCATATCGTCTGTGTAGCTCGCTAGCTAGCCAATAGCTAGCTAGCCAGCTGAATGGCCGAAGCTTCAGTTACAGGTAGTAAACAAGCTAGTCCTGCTGTTGCGTCAAGTTCATCATCCAGAATAAATGGATTGCTTTGTGTTGGCAGCCTGTCTACCATGAAGAGTGGTTTTATAATGTTTTAGCAGTGTATGTAGCGTTTGAGGCTACTTGAACTTAGATATCTGGCAAGTATTTTAGCTATCGATGTAGCTCTTAAACATCGCGAGACAAAACGGATATGACTAAAGCTCAGAGTCAACACTTTTTAAGTTCATCCATTTGGCTTGGTATATGTGTCTTAATTCATTATTTACGTAAACGTTACCGATAATTTAAATATTGTCAACAGTGTTTCTTAACGTGGATGGCCTCTGATTTTCAGAATGGAGATGTTTCGCTCAGCGAATAGTGAATCAAAAAATGCAAAATGACGAAGTTCATTATTTTATTACTTCATTGCTACTTCCTCTGTTTCCACGGTGGCTGACAAGTACTTCACATATACAACTTCATCTGCAAGGTTTACTTACCAAAGGCTGTGGAGGACACGTTGTGCATTGTATATTGACAGCTAATTATTATACAGAACTGTAGCGAAGTCTGAAACACAACTTAACGGCTTAAGAAACGGAGTCCTAGTGTTGTAACATGACTCTGAGTGGTCACTTGATTAAAGACTGCAATGTCACATCTGCTATAGTTGTGTTTAGAGTTTCTATCAATGTACCTTTTTGCAGGCGTGTTGGAGCTGAATCCTGACTCTGCTGAGTTTGTCCCACGCGAAAGGCAAAACCAGCATCAGTCCAGGCGGGGTCGGCCCAGGGCAGACCACAACCGGAGCTGGAATGACCACCACCGTCCACAGCAGCGGCCTTTCTACAGCAACAAACCACCCCACAATCAGGAATACCATGGTGGCCCGAGAAACCACCGTTCCTCCTATAACCCAGAGGACGGTGGAAGAGGCAAGGGACGAGGACGTGGAGGAGGAGGAGGTGGTGGAGGACGAGGAGGAGGAGGGGGTGGCAGCGGTAGTAGTAACAGTGGCAGCGGCAGCAGCAGTAGATCATCTGGGAACCACAGCCACCAAAACCAAAGATGGCATAGACCTGGTAGTGGCAGGGGTTTCCTTGTTGAAAACACTAGTACCCCTGTAGGTGGCTATAGGGCAGAGACCCCTCCAGGGGGGAGACCTGACATGGACGGCCCGAGCTGGAGGAGCGAAAACTGGAGGGAGAGTGACAGGGGGTTAACCAGGGAGGACCACCGAGAGGAACCCCCGAAGAAGCCCAGGAAGTTCATCCAGGAGTCCAGGAGAGGTGGTGGGGAGAGGGCTGCAAGCGGGTCAGCTCATAAGGAAAACCTGGAGGGCCAAACCACAGAGGAAGACTGGAATGATCCCAGGCACACTAGGGCAGCTGGGCAGCAGGAACATGGAGCGAGAAACAGAAGAGGCTGGAATACAGGGGGCAGGAACCCCTCCTTTGACCCCAGAAAGAAGGCCCCGCCCTCCAGGGAGTGGCAGGGGAAAAGGGACGGCTCCCCTCGGGATTCTGTGGAGGCTGGTGCAGAAGCCAGTTCCCACAGCTCTGCACCTCCTGTTCCCTGTGAAGTGGTGGGTGCCAGTGGGAGGCAGGAGCCCAACTGGAGGAGTGGACGAGGCCAGGGAAGACGAAACCAGCAGCCGGACAGAGGGTCGAGGAGATCACCCAATTCAGACCAACGGCGGGGCCAGAGGAAGCAGGTTGAGGTGCCCAAGAGCAAGGAGACACAGACAGGCGAGTACTAAGCGTTTGCTGTTTGGTGTATTCTGAAAATTCTGTTTTTTTTTTCCTTAATATATTGTGTGTACTTTGTTGGAGGAAAAAGATAAAAGTTAACCTGGTTGATTAGGTTTAAATGTGCTTTTCAACAATGCAGACCTTAGGTTTACAATCTACAGAGGACAAAATATTTAACATAGTACCTACATTTCGTTCATACATTAAAATGGCTGAATGTTCATAGCAACAGAAACATAAGAACTTATTCTGAGTTTCCTAAATTTTGTCATAATATTCACTTCAAATAAAATGAGGTGGTGCACATGATTGCAGTATCTAGCTTGAGTGTTTAAGATGTTTTGTCATGTCACAGTCCCTTTTGGCAGACTGTTTTTCAGGTTATAGATCAAAGGGAAAATACAAAAACACAAATATTTTCAAATGCAGCATACCTGAAAATTTTCTGGAAAATGTTTCTGGATATACAGTAGAAAGGTTAATTCAGTATTTTGGGTTAGGATGTCATCACTGTGTCCCAGACTCACCCCTCCATCTCTCTGGTCCATTCCCTGCAGGATGCCTGATTGAGCAGCTTTCGGAGGAGAAGTATGAGTGCATGGTGTGCTGTGAGGTCATTAGGGTCATGGCTCCGGTCTGGAGCTGCCAGAGCTGCTTCCACGTCTTCCACCTCAACTGCATCAAGAAGTGGGCTCGCTCCCCGGCCTCTCAGGCAGAGGGTATGCCTCCCCATTCCCCCCGAAAAACCATCATCACACAGCATGGCCGAATACTTGTGATACACAAATAGAAAACATCACACAACATGGCCAACCACTTGGTATTCACCAATAACCACCATCACACAACATGGCCCATCACTGGTTAAACAGAATTCAGTCTATCAATATTGTTAGAATTTAATTTTAGGGGTCTCTTGAGCTGTTATTGAAATAGCCTGTTGCTTGTAATAGCTTTTCTTTTACTGAGCAAACTGCTGGTGCATAGAAATGTATGTTGTCAGAGATCGGTCTTTCCTGCATCTGATCTTGTAGATTCTTAAGCATTTAGTAGTGCTTAAAGGTGTCTATCAAAGGTACACTTTGATTAAATCCATTGCATGTGTATTACACCTTAGGCATGATCTTTGTACTGGTGGTGCTGAGAAATGTTATGTAAAATGCTTTTCTTCTCAGATGGAAATGAAGGATGGAGGTGTCCTGCTTGCCAGAATGTTGCCTCTCGTCCCCCAAATTCCTACACGTGCTTCTGTGGTATGTGTGTGCAGGTTTCCTAATGTAGCTGTTCCCCAAGTAGCTCAAATTCAGCAGATCATCTCCTTATCAGTATTCACTCAGCAGAATTTATCATTCAGGATGATGTGGCAGTTTGCATAATTAAATCTTAGAGGCACATTGATGACATTTGTTTTGACCAAAACAATGTCCATTATGGTCTCTGCTGTATCTAACATGCAACATTCTGATGTACCCCTATGTATGCTGAATTTATTAAAATGTCACCAATCGACTACATGCTAAAACTATAGAGTATAAACCTTCCCTTTGCCTTTCTTTTTGTGTGAAGCAACTTTCTGTAATTGATCATCTTATAGTTGAAAATTAGGCAGCTACCTGAAAGTGAAATTTATATTCTCTAATGACTTTGCAGTACCACTTTTACTACATTCATTGATTGTTTTGCTTTTTTACATCAATGAATCTGTGTGAAATTCCCATGAAAATACTTAGTTCATGTTTCAAATTTGCCTAAAGGTCTTCTGCTTCTTCATTTTGTCATGAACAATTGTGCATTGTTTAGTTATAGAAGACTTGTAAAATGTGCATAAAGCAAGGGGTTGATCCATATTATGTTCATTTTGGTTTGCTTTTCTGGCTGTATTATTCATGTTTTATTACAAGCTTGCCCTCTTGTGTTTCGCTGTGATTCAGGGAAGGTGACGAACCCAGAGTGGCAGCGCAGTGAGATCCCACACAGCTGCGGAGAGCTGTGCGGGAAGAGGAGGAGTGGAGCTGACTGCAACCACCCCTGCAACATGTGAGGCTGCCACCCAAACATGCCGTAACCTGGCCCTAAGCAATCCTGTCTGCACATTGTTGCACTGCATGAAGCTTCACATACTTCAAAGAGAGAAAAGAAACATCAAAATTATGATTTCAGTTTCATGACCTTTCCAGGATTTTTTTTGTTGGTGTGAAAATCTTGAAAATCCTAAGCACATTGTAATGGCATATTTCCCCATGGTGGCCATGAATGGTTAGAGGGAAGGTCATTTTGACCGTGGCATGTGTGAATAGAGTGTGTGTCTCTGTTTGATCAGTCTGTTCTCCCCTCTGCAGCTTGTGTCATCCTGGACCCTGTCCACAGTGTCCTGCCTTTGTTACCAAAGCCTGCATCTGTGGGAAAACAAAGTAGGTACTGATGCCGAAAAGAGTCATGTGGACATTTGCAGGGACCGTTTTGTCCACATAATTTGAAACATAATTTGTTTTCGGTAAAAAAAGATTATGTGGCACCCATCATAGGAAATACAGTACAGGGCCTTCAAATGTACACGTTCACTAAAAGTTCAGGTCATCCAATATCTGTAATTCTGAAACTGTTATCAAAATATGCATACTTAGATGGTCCTTTATCGATTACTGATGTAATTTTTTTTATTAAAAAATATAAAATGTGTAAAAAAAAAAAAAAAAAGTGTTATTTTCCTTTGATGCCTTGAGTAAAATAAAGCCCCCTGCCCCCACTCTCCTGTTTTCCAGTCAGCCAGTACGCTGTGGCCTGACAGCCGCCATCCAGTGTGGCATGGTGTGTGGCGCTGTGTTGGGCTGTGGGGAGCACCGCTGTGCCCAGGTGTGCCATGGTGCCCAATGCCAGCCATGCCCGCTGCTCACTCAGCAAGGTGAGAGATTTTACTGTTGGCAAAGTGTCATTTACAGCTTCTGTCTCACACATAGTAAGCTCTCCTTCCTCAGTCCTGTTTGTATATTATTTTAATATTTTTTGCTCCCTGTTTCACAAGAGTCGAATACGAATTTCAAGGTAAACCACGGTTGCGTTGGTTAATGCCTGCCTTAGGCAAATCATTGTGTTCATCAGACCTGTGCTGCTTGAGTTAAGTCTTCATGCTGACCTGCTCTTTGCTCACAGTTTGTTACTGCGGAGTGCAGTCCCGGGAGGTGCCATGTGGAAAGGATCAGGATAAATTTGACGGATTTGGACACTTCTCCTGCCAGAGACTGTGCGGAAAGTAAGGACCACCCTGAGCTTTCTGCCTCATCATGAAGACTCTGTTGAAACTATCTAGTTTTAACTTAACTGATAATTATTTAAGTAATTGAGAGGTTTGCTCTGCTGTATCTGTATTGAACCAGCTGCTCAGTCATTAGTGGAGTGAAACAGCATCTCAGTATTATGAGGTTTAGAAATGGAAATTAACCTTTTACTGAATGGGCATTTACAGTGAAGTGTTATGCTTACAGTAAATGGCACTGTTTTTAAGAACACTAAGACTACTTTTTAGAGTTAGAATGGAGCAGTGGACAAAAACCAGGCACCTAACTGCAGGGGCATTGGTTGCTGTGTGGGTGATGTCGATAAAGCAGCAGGTGTTTTTTAACAGTACCACGTCTCCCTCCCCCTCAGGCAGCTGGACTGCGGGAATCACCGCTGTGAGCAGACGTGCCACTCTGGGCCCTGCCAGTCCTGCCCCCGGCTGCCCCGGCTGGTGCGCAGCTGCCCCTGCGGCCAGACCCCCCTGTCCAAACTGCTGGAGCTGGGCTATGCGGAGCGCCGCAGCTGCACGGACCCCATCCCTTCCTGTGGAAAGACCTGTGGAAAGCCACTGCCCTGCGGGTCCAGCGGTGAGGACGCGAGAGGGGGGGCTGCCCTGCAGCACCAGCTCAGCTGTAGCATCAAAACAGGGTCCTCTAATAGCCACCATCTGTATAGCTGCCACAGAGAGTAGTTAGTGCATGTGCACGGTTTCCTGTTATCTGATTGGCCCAAGCATTGTCTTGTACGTCAGTGGTTCACTTGCCTTGAATATATATTGTATCCCCACCCTGGTCAAGGTCATAATTTTGACCTGCTTTTCCCATTTCAGACACCATTCACACTTGTGAGAACCTGTGCCATGAAGGCCAGTGTGGACCCTGCTCTCTCACATCTACCATCAACTGCAGATGTGGCTTCAAAACGAAAGTGAGTCTAAAATCCGTGTGCATCACAGCACTCCACATGGACACCACAGAAAGCAAGGTTTCATAAAATGCAGTGACCTCCGTTTAAGGTTCTTTTTACTTGGTTTTTTTTTTTCTTTATTTTGGGAAAGCAACAACTGTGCTTAGTTTGTTTAGTCTAGAAGCATATGTTACTGTTTCAGTGAGTCAGGATAGAGTTCTGTCAACAGTAATGGAGTTTTCCTGAGGTCAGATGTCCATAAATACTGAAACTTAACTTCCTTTCACTTGCAGGATGTTCCCTGCACAGCAGTACAAAATGAAGGTAGGCTATCTGGAATCATCCAATGCTGTAATACGCTCCACATAAAGTAATGTATAGTACCAATGACTTATTTGCAGTTTTTTTTTCTTGTGGAACTTTTTTCATCTTTTCCCTCTACTCCTCTCTCTCCCTCCTCTGTCCTCGTAGGCGAGCTTGTGTTTACTTGTGAGAGGCGCTGCAGCAAGAAGCGGTCCTGTGGTCGGCACAAATGTAATGAACTCTGCTGTGTGGTGAGTGCAGACTGGCCTTAAATTATAACAATTATTGTAAAAATAATATATATACATATAATAACCATATGAAAATTTTCCTTTTTAACCAATTTAGACAGGTGTTATGTGGTCCCAAACTGAAGTAATTGTATTTTTATCTCCCCAGCAATAAACAACCCCATCTAAGTAAGATATTAGGAGTAATAGGACTAATCACTAAATTTTTAATTTCCACCACCCAATGGTGTTGCATTTTTCTTAATTATGTAGCTATGATGTGGATGGTCATTTTTCTGTGACTGCACTCAACCCCTTGCAACCTTCTGTTAAGTGGTATAAGTATGGTGTATAGACTATGGAGTAAATACTTGTCCCTTTCAACTGCCAGCTGTCATAAATTTAGTTTGAACAATATTAGGTCTGATTTTCCCTCCATATTCTGACATCTTTAACTCTTTTGTAAAGGTGAGGCCCATGGTCCCTCTGTTAAATTAATCTGCCTTGGTGCTTTTTGTAGGATAAGGACCATCGCTGCACTCTCATCTGTGGATACAAGCTCAACTGTGGCCTTCACCGCTGCCAGGACCCTTGTCACCGTGGCAACTGCCAACCCTGCTGGCAAACCAGTGAGTACTGGAGCACTTCGGCAGCTCTGGACATATGCGAAATAAGGACCCTCCTGTTGTAGACCAATTTCAACACATTTCCCAATATTTAATTTATTTAGGAATAAGTAAAACAGATCGCTCTTCTTGAACCCAGGTAATTTGTAATTGTGTGCTGTGATGCTGCCTGGCTAATGTCCCCTTGGTCTGAATAAAAGGTAGCCAGAAGGAAACCTTCTTTAAAGTACCCCCATATCTGTAGTGATGCACAGTGGAAGTAGGGTGATAGTGATAGGTTACTGCTTTATCAGACCCTCAAATATCATTCAGTAATTTATTAAGTATTTTATTTGTCCATTCAGATTCTCTTTTATCTCAATATCTGCAGAAAGTCTGTCACACCACTAATACTTTTTCATGGCACTCAAAGACTTCATGGCCAATCAAGAGAGTAGGCATCATAGCTTTGTAAATTTGCATATGCTGAGCCAAAAAATGTGGAAGTGAAACTTGCATCCCTGACACTGTACAACCAAAGAATACCATAAAACCCCATTAACGGGAAACCAGGTATTAAAATGTCTTGATGTACTTGAGGAGGATCCACCATTGTGATGTGTGTTTGCGCTTCCCATCTGTAGGCTTTGATGAATTGACGTGCCACTGTGGCGAAACCGTCATGTACCCTCCTATAGCCTGTGGCACAAAACCACCTGAGTGCAAGAACCTCTGTACAATCGGTCAGTTCTTTTACAAATTTGAGTGTGAAACTCACCATTTGCAGGTAGGACTAATTTTAAAAATTTTAAAAACAAAAAGTAATTTTAAAAAGTGGAATGTTGGTATGTTATAATGGTATAATCAGTGTACTCAGCCCAGCCCTGTTTCCCTGGTTTAAGACTGTCCCTTGCCTTTCAGTGTTCCACAACTGCCACAGCGATGAGAAATGCCCTCCATGTACCTACCTTACCAAGAAATGGTGCATGGGTAACCATGAGGTGAATTAAACAACCCACAACTTTTTCTTTGCCTTTTGTTTCCACTCTAGAGGAAAAGTAGTGATGGTTGAAATGAGATTTCATGAATCCTTTTAGAGTGGGGCTACACTCAGCTGGCAACTGCTGTTTTGTTTGAAGCAGTCATAAATGTTTTTCACAGCCAGTGCAGTCATTGGTCCAAAGTGTTGGACTACTTGGTAGCTCCTCCCATTATTTGTTCAGTGAAACCCCACTCCCCCATCACTTGGGAAAAGGTGTATGTTATAGGTTTGTTGTAGGAGACAGTTTTTTCTTGTGAACGCATGCTGTGATAAGGGATACAATTCACTTTGCTTTTATTACTAGTGCTTTCAAAATATGTGCCAGTGTGACGGGAGCAAGCTCTTTCTCCTTTTCCCCTCAGCAACGGAGCAACATCCCCTGCCACCTGACGGACATCTCCTGCGGCCTTCCCTGCAACAAAGCGCTTCCCTGCGGGATGCACAGCTGCCCCCGCATCTGTCACCGTGGCGACTGTCTCCCCGAGGGTGGCTGCAGGCAGCCGTGTGCCACGCCCCGCCCAGAATGCGGGCACCCGTGCGCTGCCCCGTGTCATGATGGCTCGCCTTGCCCTCGCATCTCCTGCACTGCCAAGGTGAGAGAGGAGCTGTGGGGCTGATGAGTCAGCATTATTAATGGAACTTGGATAGCGTCGGCACTCATTGGCATAAATATCCGCCAGTTGGTTTATGTTCCAAATTATATGCACCGCCATGTAAATAGTCTTTAATGGCAAAACCTGTGGTAAAAGTCAGTACATGTACACAGATATTGAGGTATTGAGCAGATACGGTGCCTGTTTGATTTTTATATTTGCTCAGACAGCGAAATGGATTTTGACTGAATCATCTTATTGTGAATTATGTGTGTGTGTGTCTCTCTCTGCCTCTAGGTGGCTCTGCAGTGCAACTGTGGCCGCAGGAAGGAGACTGTCATCTGCACTGAGGCTTCCAGTTCCTATCAGAAGTCTGTCATTAATACCTGCTTTCACAGGCTTCCATTAACATTAAGCTGATTTTGTGTATAGTAGGAAGGGAGGAGGAACATTTTCCTTCCGTCACACTGCATATTTGGATCTCCCCTGAAATTAGTTGAATAGGTTGTATCCAGGCTGATATTTAAATAGGAATTAATTGTGTGTTTACAGCAAGGGTTTTATCAAGAATATCAATGCTGTTTTATCCTTTCATCTAAGGGTGACACATCAAATTCAAAATGGTTATTAAAATGCACATAACATATTAATAAGGATACTTATGTCCCTTGTGATAAAAATAGTGACCATTTTGGCACCATATCATAATATTTGTGTGTTAATAACAGAACCATAATTAGCACTTGATTACTATCTCACTCACCTTTACATGGGGAATGCATTTGCCCCCCATAGGTTTGCAGCCATCGCCATGGCAAGCAGGCTGTCGGACTTGCAGCTGTGTGATTCGGTGGACATTGGCCAGCTCACCAAGAAGGAGCTCAAAAATACAAGGTAAACCAAAACCCGAATGTTTGTTTGCACCTTTAAAAGGTATGGGTAAATATGTTTGTTCATTCAGACACCCCTAATAATTGCATTGCATCTTATCTGAAATAGGCTTGAGTGTGACCAGGAGTGTGCAGCTCTGGAGAGGAACAGGTGAGCTTTTTTTTTTTTTAAATCAGATGTAGGTGAATTAATATCCCTAATTTACAAGCTGAGAGCTTCACAATGTCATTTTGAACTTATGATGGCAAAAATCAAATCTGGTGGTAAGTTTTCTCGAAAAATGTATCATAAGTGGCAAAGCATTTTATTCTACCGCAACTATATATTGTTGCGGTTGAATAAAATGTATGAACAATAGTATGTAGACTCTAATATTGTATGTAAACACTAATGTATGAACAGAACAGCCCTTTAAGCTGGAAGGATGCACTGCAGTCAGCAGCGGGGTGGTGCTGACATAAGCTTCTTCCTGTTAGGAGTGGGCAGCACCTGGTGTTTAGATTCCTTTTATGTCCCCAGCACACCCAGCTCTGCTGTAAGGATTTTCATCCAGGTTTTTTGATGTATAAGTCCCCCACCTCGCCCTCTTAAGTTTTTGCTGTTTGGTAGGTGGTATAACTACCCTTGGAAGCTCTTTTACAGACAAACCATATGCTTAAGTGAGGTTTGAGTATCTGTTCTGCGACTGGACGGGCTCTTTGGCACATCATGATGGATGAATAGTGAATACACAATGAATGTCAGGACATATGGGGCACATGGAAACTCATGCATGCAATCATATCTATTGGAGCTCATGTAATTTATTATTTATAACACTGTTTTAGGAAATACTCATACTTTTATGGATACATTCGTGCTCTGGATTATGGATTTGAGTGTATAGTCCAAATAAGTGAATATCTGCTCAAATAATGTTATTCACATCAGTTTTGATAAATGAGGTCCTAGCATTACAGATGCACTTCTTTGTAAGGCTACTCATGTGTGACCAAGGCTGGTCCATGTCTCCTGTAACTGCTGCGATATTACTGTCTTGCAATCTTCCAATAATTGGTTGTAATGCTTGCAGACGATTGGCTGAAGCCCTGCAGATAGACCAGTCTGCAGACCCCTTCAACGTCCGCTCCACCTCAAAGTACAGTGACAGTCTCAAAGAAGATGCCAGGTTGGTATCCATTAGTTTCAGTTTCTGTTCAGTTAATAATGGATACCTGATAGGGTCAGGGTTAACTAACAATTGAATTTTTACTGGATAGTAAATTCCAGTTCAATTCCTTAATTTGAACTGAATGTGAATTGAAATGTCCAACAAAACTGGGGTAGAAATACTTTGGAGAACCTGCCTCTTCTGCTCCAGTTGAAAGCTTCTTTAGTGTGACAGGCGAAGTATTCAAACCAGGTGTATCTAATTTGAATGACAAAACATTCAATGAACTTTAGGGTGAAGCCAAAAGGTTGAAAGGTTAAGCCGGCATGTAATTGACCTGAGGTACTGTGTTGTTGTCTCATCCAATATAGAAAGGAATTAAAATTTGTAAGTGAGGTTGAAGAGGAGATGAAGAACTTAGTTGAACTTGCAAGCAAGGTAAGAAAAAGCACATTTGTATTTATCACCCTATATCCTCCAAACATAGCAATCTGGAATGTCATTCTTGCACTGTTAAATGGTTATAATTAAGTAAATGTGTTACTTGTTTCATAAATGACAATCACAAACCCTTTGTAAGCATTTACTTGATGAAGGGACACTTCTATGCATGTATAAATGTACATGCATTTCCAGGTGAACATCTTACCCTGTGAACCACCCAGCGGCCCAAGGGCTCTTTTAAAGTGTTAAACATACTGCCTCTTCAAATGGCCAGGTCACATTGCATATTCAGCTTTCATTCATTTTTTCATACGTGTGTGTGGTCTGAAAGCTAACACATACATGAAATTTGATATTACCAACGAAATCGGTCTCACAGTAGGAGCACCGAATAACACACTGCCAGGCTTGGTAGCAGCTGGAGCTAATTCATCAGCCAAACCTGCGTTTGGTCATTCTGCGGTGCTCATCTGCACTGATTGTGTTTCAAGGGTAAACAGACAAAGAGGAGCCACTATTTCCCACCTATGAACAGGGAGCGCCGCAAGATCATCCATGAGCTGGCTGAGGTGTACGGCATTGAGAGCGTCAGCTACGACAGTGAACCCAAGCGCAATGTGGTGATCACTGCTGTGAGGTGAGGTCCCACTGGATGCAGGAACTCACTGTGAGGCCCAGACTTCCTGTAGTATCATGTTTGTGGCACGTGTGGAAAAACAGCAGTGAGAAGTGGAATAAACAGAACTGAAGAGAAGGGCCACAGTGTGAAGTGGAGAAGTGCACAGTGTATGAGTGAGCCCTTTTGAATTCCTACACCGCGAAACAAAACACTGAAATTGTCCCACTTATTATCTACCGACAGAGGGAAATCGGCTTGTCCCAACTCAACCCTGACGGCTCTGATAGAGAGGGAGACCGCAAGCAGAGCCCCACCTCCTATCGCCCACATCAAACAGCACAGCAGCAAGTGAGTATTCTCTTAGTACACGGGCCTCTACCCTTCCCCACTCAGAATGGAAGCTAACATGTGTCACGTTCATGAGAGCATAAATGTTTTGCATGGAACACTCCGTTATGGCTTAAGACACTGCTATCTTGCAAATCTTTACCTGCTTTTAATTTTTTCGCTGATTTTGAGCTGTTTAGATCATTTGTATTTTTAGGCCTTCCGCCTAAATTAAAAAGTATCTTGTTTCATGCACCTGAAAATGTGTGTTTTTGCTGCTTTTGTTACCAGGAACGGCAGTGGGGGTAACTGGTTAAAGGCAGTCAAAGAAGAGCCTGTCATTGACTACTTTGATGTCCAGGATTGATCTTGGCTGCAGTTGTGAAAGATGAATCCAGTCAATCAACATGCAAAATAAACCAGAGAATGTTTGCAAACTTCTTTTGTGTCGGTCTCTGCAGTGTGAGTAAATTTCAATATCAACGGTAAGAAGCATGGTTTGAGGAGTTTAACATGAATCCATGTCAACATTCCAGGATTTCTACCACATGATTACAAGTATACTGAAGTATACAAACTACACTTTAAGAAGAAATGCTAGATTTCCCAGCCAGTTAGGGTTCTCTTTGTTTGTACTAGCCATAAAAGAAGTACAAATGTAAAAGCACAAACAAAACAATATAGCCACTCTCCCTTCAGAAAACAAACATTTAGCAGTCGTAACCAGTGAAAGCCAGAAGCAGAAATCCAAATTGCAAATATTTTATACATCGCACCTTAAGTACAAACATTGAATTGTAGTAGGTAGTTATCGTAGCCGCTATCTACCCTATGCCTCTGGCAATGGCAGCTCAATATATGAAAAGCAGTTTTCCTTTGATCTGGAAATTTCTTTAAAGGACTTGCAAAGGACAGAGAAGGTAACGATGTTAAAAATATATCCAAATACGATGATGAGAAGTCATTCAGCCCAACTAGGCTTGCAGTTCATCTATGATCTTCAGCAGTGATGGTCAAATCTGGCCCTTTGGGCCAGTAGCACTAGTTTTCATCCCCCTAATTTTAGACATTTTTGGCAATACAGCATGGGATTTACTGCTTAATATACCTTTTACATTCAGTACATCACCCTCTCATTAGAATCTAAAATTGGTCATGTTATTTCAAGCAAATAAATACCTCAGATAGCTCATATGTTCGTTTGCTCACAAGTGAACAGGTTAGCTGTCAAGCTACTTAACGTGTTCACAGAAACATGTTATTATCTGCGACGGTCTCATTCAAGATTAAACATTAGCTGAGCTGGTGCCAAAGTTTTGTTACATGAAGGGACATATTATGTAATAATAATACATGAGATTGGTTATCATCTCACTTGTCTTTTTCTCCTTCTTTACTAAAAAACCTCTAAGGTTCTGCTGAACTGGTTGCTCAGCCATTTTAACCTATAACATCTGCCATTTCCTATCCAAAGCAAAACTCACAGTGAAGTCGCATTAGCCAATGAGAAGCATGCATCTGCAGGCTCCAATCAAATAAGCAATAAGCAATCTAAAGCCACAAAGGCACAGGGGATACAAGGCAACAAACTAGAGTGCAAAAAAAACAAGAGAATTAAATTTAAATATTGCTGAGGTTTTGTATTTTCACTATTAGGAAATAAATTGCATAATTCCATCAAAGCAAAGGGGGGTGGGAAGGGAGAAGGCAGTTTACATTTCAATTTTCATGACCTGACAGTTACAGCCACTCCCTGATCCTGGTTCCCTTCCCACCCAAATGACACCAGCCCAACAGTGAAATGACAAGGTAAATTTCAATGGTTCTCACTCTAAAGGCACCAACCCATATACCAGTGCACACACACCTCAATCCACAGCACACTTTAAGGGTCTTGCACACTCCAGCCCAGCACAATCCATAAATACGCTGCCCACCCCCTACTCCCATATCTCACTCCTAGCTCTGCTCAAACATGAGCTCCCCCCCACCCCAGTGCACTTTCAGGATTCTGCGATGGAGTCCTCATTAACACAGCGTTATGCAATCGTGATTGGGAGCTGCACCCTATGCCCCCTGATCCCATCACAAACATAACTACGACAAGAAAAAGACAAGCCCCTTACCTTCCATTCTTTCTCCTTTTACATCTTTCCAGTAAATAATGCTCACACAGAAACACCAATCAGGGTCACTGAAGTCATTCACACTCACAAGAACAATCTTTCTTCTCACATTCCCTGCAGAGATCCCCAATAATTCAGTTGAAATCTCTTTGTTGCTTTCACCTTCTGACAATCTATTTGACTTATGGAACATGTCAACTGGGAAGCCGCTTCAGCCCAGTACCACATCAAGCCTGGACTTAAATTCTCCAAGTGTCTCTTCTTCTACTACATGATCTGGCAAGTTATTCCAAGTGTTGATGACTTATATAAAATTAGGTTCTAACTGTACAAAAATAAATGTGGCAATTTGAATGCAAGTCCAAGGTTCATCTTATGCAAAATTATGGTGACATTTGGCTAAATAGCAGGTTTTTTTGTATGCTACAGCATTCATTTACATTAAAACATTTTCCCAGAATTATTTACATGGAGCATGTTGGGTGAGAGAACAACGGTCACTATAAAAGACAGGAAAGGAGAGCTCTCATACCGAAGCCTCTAAACCTGTTACTTACAAATCCATGAAAGGTAAGGATACTCCAAATTGTGTAATTTGACTTACTTTTACCTATTTTCTGTTTCATATTTAGTACTGAACTTTGTGCTGTAAAGACTCCTCCTCTTGTCTTTCTCTCTGAAGGGCTGTATTAAATATGATGGGTGTTACAGAAGCAGGTGCTGCTGCCTTTGGGAGCTTGCCACAGGATTACACATCCTTACAGCAGATACTGCTGGAGCTAGGCCTCCCTAAGACTAGAGGTCGCACAGCAACACCCCGGAAAGGTAAGTCATAGGTTATTTTTAGTGTTAAATCTGGCATTGGCGCTAACACAGAATTCCATCCTTGATCTACAACATTATCAACGTGTGATCGACTAATCATACATTTTGAAACGAGTAGAAAATATAGGCCTTTTTAATTGCTAGTATTCTCTTCAGACCTCGGCCCCTCGGACATGGTGATCTGCGTCAAATCCACACCTGATAAATATCTGCCTATTCTGCTGGAGGGAGGTAGACGCTGTCCTGGTAAGTTCTGCACATTTATATACCATACATCGCTATGGTGTATGAAGAATATATGCTGTACTTTTCACATACTGACCTAGTGTAGCCACTGACAGATCTGTTGGTAGTTTTTGATCATTTACTTCCACACAGGTCACATGCTGCTGTGTCTCTCATCCTCCTGGCTCTCTAAATCCCCATCCCAGAAGCAGCCAGGACTTTTCTCATTGCATGTTCTCCAAGCCATTACATTCGAGGCTGGTGGCTACACCTACCTGGATACCTTCAACCCCCCCTGTCAGGTCACCTACTTCCTGGAGGACAGTACCGTTTTGGGTGTATCAGCACTCGCCCCCTTGCTGGGGGCAGACCTGGATTGCCCCACCTGTGGTTCCCCAGAGTTGAGCAGTCTTACCGAGGATGTGCTCCTGACTCGCAGGCTGCTTGCTCAGAGAGGAGTGCGCATTCCCCCTACTCTCGCCTTCTCCTTCCGCCCCCTTCCCCAACCCTGGCCCCAGCACCCACATCTCACCATTATTTCTGCCCAGGAGAAGGAGGTGTTGCAGGAGGCCATGCAGGAGGCTATTGAGGCATTTTTACTGCTTCCTGGTCTTCAAACCTGTGAGAAAGTAAGTGGATCATGCTGGATACTTGGGTATCAATCACACTAACAACAGAATAACAATAATGCCACTGAATGTTTTTTGTAAAAAAAAATGTTCTGTTCAATATATAGAATGTTAGCTTTTATAATTGTTAGACTTCGTGAGGCATGTTCAGGCTTACGTTAGAGTTGTCTAAATGTGACTTTATTCCTAGATGATCCCTGATGGAAATTGAATATATATGATGTAAAGTATATGTCAAAACATAATGTATACTCCATTCCATCTCAACAAGAAATAAGAAGTTGGTCACATTTTCTATAATGTTGCACTGATACTGTCTGTATCTTCATCAGGTTTTGATCCAGTCCTCCAGTTCAGGGTGTAATTCCCAGGAGAGTGTGAAGGTTTTAGAGAAGAACAATAAGGAGGGTATCCTTAAGGCAGCACTAACTCTGCTGTCTGGCATTGGAGAGAGAGAATCAATCCTGCTCACTGCCCATTACTCCTCAGTTCAGCCTATCAGAGCTCAGAAGCTGGGTGACATGGGACCTTTCAATGGTAAGCTGGGGCATTAAGAGATGTTTAATGACAGAACAGTTACCATACCCTGCTAGGAATATGCTACTTCCCTCTCTGTCCTTTTCTCCCCATAGCTCCAGATGCAGTGAGGAGGAAGCTTTCTTTGCGTATCAGAGCTACAGTGTGCTTAGCTGCTGATGGTCAGCCTCAAGTCACTCAAGTAAGCAGAGAACCAAGTGAAGAAATTGCTTGAGGGGACAGAAACTCAGGATGAAAAGGCCAATGGAAGGCCTTTTTTTTTTTTTTTTTTTTTTTTTTTTACAATACTCAGTGCAGACGTGTGAAGGGAACCTCACCCCTCAATAACCCTGGGTGGTGGTACCGCATGGTGCCAGACCATGGGGGGAAAAAAGCCACTGAACTAGAGCAGGACTAAACAGCTGGTGTTATCAATTGTATATCAGTATGGTGTGCCTTATTTCTGTTTTTCAGGTTTAGAGTTTTTAGGGACAGCAGGGTGAAGCAGATGCCATCAAGATGTATGTTAATCTGTAGATATAACCCTTTTGTGTGAGAAGGTGCTGTGCTGGGTGGAAAGGACAGAAGCTCATCCAAGAAGCAGTCCCACAGTGCTGCAGAGCCTGGAGGGGACCCTGCAGTCCTGGGGCTTCAAGCAACAGGACATTTTGTCACTTCAGCAGCTGCTCAAGCAATGGGCGGAGAGTGCTATGCAAGTCATTTCAGACCACCAATCAGAGCTCTCTGACAATGAGAGAGGCGGGGCCCATGCTCAGACTGACCTGATAGGTACAGTAGGCTTGTAAATTTGACTGGATACATTTGGCTGATAAATATGCCATTATTTTAATATTTTATCCAATCTTTACATTTACAGAAGGTATGAAGGTGTGAAATTAAATACACTCAATAAATAATTGAGTGTATTTAATAAATAACTCTTTCAATAAATAATACACTCAAGAGCATAAAATTGGTACATCTCACATTCAAACTTACAATCATTTGGCCTCATTCACCAATATCTTCCTAAGTTTTTTCTTAAATTTGTTCTTTAGAAAGGTCCTAAGAAAAGTCTACGTCAGATTCAGGAAGCGTTCGTAGACTGCAGAATTGTTTGCACTTTTTTTCTTATAATGATGAATCTCACTTTCCTGGTAAGTTGAAAGCGGGTGCCAGCTTCTCCTAATTAGCATAGATAAACGCCCCGCCAATCCCCATAAAAGGGCATGAGACTGCAGGGCTGTGTGCACACACAGAACTCAGACACAGAAATGGAAAAGTTGTGAAGTTGAGAATGCCCAAATGCTTACATGGATCGCATCCCCACCAGCCACAATCATCGAGACACTTACAGAAGTTTCGCCGATCTTCAAATATAACAAGTCATTATAGGAATAGAAGCCCACTGTTGCTGGGATTTATAATTACTCAAAAGATGTGTACCAATGAGCCCATGAGAAGGTGGTTCTGGGAGTTGCAGACAAGTTGTACATTTATGGAGTATTATTGCTTGCAGTTGCGATAAGGGAATGGATCTGGAGAGGGTGCCTTGATGCACACGTCTTTTGTGCTGATGGTATTGGTAGACCAGCAATACAATGGAATCCTCTTTTGACTGTGATCTGTTCTTCTGGTGTATTTTATGTATTGTGTGGCCAGCTGATTTATTCCATGAATCGAGGAAGAGCGTGGCTAAATTGACATAATTGATGTGAATTGAAATGTTAGTGTAGTGTTTATTTATTTTAAAAGACCATAAGGCTCTGTAAAATAATGAAACTAAATATTTAAAAATATTAAAAATGATAAAAATATTATTGTAATTTACATCGTATAATATTATACAATTATAGTATTGAGGAAAACACAATAACCAAGTATTCTGCACAAACACGTCAGCACTCAAATGTGCATAAGAGTGCTCTTGGGTGTGCATAGATTCTGTTCTTACCTAAGAATGAATCCCAAATAAGAAAACATTGGTGAAAGTCAGAATCTTGTTGAAAACTGCGTAAGAGGGTTTTAAGAAGAAAATTCTTCTGAAGAATGGTTGGTGAATGAGGCCCATTGTGTTTGCCTGTGTGTCTATTTCACTTGCCGTTTTCCCTGCAGGTGTGGAGTTCTCATTGACAGAGGTGAATGGGGGTTTGCACCCCCACCTCCTCGGTTTGACGGCCCATTGTTGCGGAGTGCACAGCACTGCATTCAACCTTCTGGACCCCAATGGGCTCGACAGAATTGTTGGCCCAATCCTGCAAACCATGTGCCATAGATCTCACTGTTCGCTCATGGCTGGAAAGACACTGCTGATCATTGGGGATGGAGGATCTAAGAAGAACAAAGTGTGGCTTACAGCTAAGAAATACAACATAAAGGTACAAACTGAAGGGGGAAAAAAGCTAACACCTAGTTAGCCATGATTGCAACATTTGCTAGCCAACCACCTTATTAGTTTTATATAACTATATTTACATTGTCAACTGCATATAGCTTGGTATTTAATAATAATTAAAGAAACATTGTGATTTACAAAAAAATTCAAATGGTTAAACATTGTCTTCAGCTGTTTTTGTCTTCACACATGTAGTATGAAAGTAGCCAGCTGTGATACTACCTGGATTTTCTCAGTCATTTTATGAGGGCTTTTTTTGTAAACATGGAAATTCATGTTTGGATATTTTCGTTCAGGTCGTCCTTATATCCTGCCACCCAGACAGTCAGGCATGCAAGCTGGTCTGGAAATTCTTTCCCTATGATTATAGAGATCACCTGCAGGACAAAACCCATGCTGCAAACATTGCCCAGATAGTGCAGGAGCAGGGCCTCAAAGTGAATGGCTGTCTGACCTTTGTCTGCAACTGCTCTGTCCTGTTATCCCTGGTGTGTGAAGAGTTAAGTCTCTTCAGTGACTCACCAAAGGCGATCACCACAGCTAAGCAGAAGAGTCAAACCCATCAGCATTTGGACACCCTCCACCAGGGCTTGCAGCACCTTCCTGAACCCTCGCTCTATGCCACAGTCTGTATCCATGTGGATGGCATGGAGAACCTCCCGCAGGCAATGAAGCAGGTGGGCTTTCCATGTGTGATGAAACTGGAATATAGTGCAGGCGGAAGATCTCTTAAACTGATCCAGAATGTTGAGGAAAGCCTTGAATTCTTGCAGTGCCTGATAGACAGAATGTCTGTAAATCCCTACAGAAAGAGGGGGTTCATCAATGAGCCACTGTTGATGGAGTATTTGGGGGGGCAGAAGCATGTCATTGACTTGGTTGTATACCGTAAGAAGCTGCTGGCTGCATTCGTCTCGGACTGCGGACCAAGCTGCAGTCCTTATTTCCAGAACACCTCACACATCATGCCGTCAAATCTCTCCACTGAGAAGGAGACCCTGCTGGCAACTGCAGCCTACCAGAGCTGTCTCCACTGTGGCCTGGAGAATGGCGTTTACAATGTGGATATGAAGATGACTGAGCAAGGGCCCAAGCTCATTGAGATAAACCCACGGACAGGAGGAAACTACCTGCCTGCCTGGATCCAAGATGTCTATGGGTTTGACATCATCATGGCAGCCTTCCTCATATCATGTGATATCCAGCCCCATGTGTGGACTCCAGAGGCCAGGGGATTCTGTGCAGGGATATCCAGCCCTGTTTTTCAGTACCTTCGGGCTCAAGAAAACACTCCATCCTTTGAAGAGACATTGAAGAGCCTAAGCAAAAAGGGGTTCATCAATTCCTGTAAAGTCACTGAGACTTTGGAAACAGCCAGCACCGCATATCTAAACCTGAGCAGCTTCAGTACCAAGAAGGAGGAAGTCTTCCACAGGCTCATGGTTGCATCCCAAATGCTCGGCTTGGATTCAGAGGAATATCCTGTCAAGTACTTACTGAGCCCACTAATGTAAAGCAAAGTCTTCATACTAATTATTTGCTCTTGTTATGTCAGTACTTTTATCAGCAATGTGCAAAGGATATACTTCCTGAAAAGTAGAAAGGCTTTAGTGGGTCATTATATTTGTTACAATTATATATGTTACATGTTGCCCAGCAAGTTGATTTTTGAAGCATGATTTCTTTCAAGACATTTTGTTGAATGTATTTTTGTAATATGATTTGTAATAAACTTGAGGGTGGGTGTGGTTGCAAAAAACTCAAGGAAGAATATTTGTCATTCTGTGTTGCCGTTTTCACCAACATCTTTAAGAACAGAATCAAGCAGTACTCAAAGTTCTATATTCCCCTTTATGATGAACTTGAAGGTGTACTGCTTGACAATGCTGCCTTTTCAGGGTACTTGATCAGAGCTTCATAATGTTGTGTCAGTTTCGTGAAAGCAGTGCACATCAGTGGCCTCCAGCTGAAACACTGACCTTTAACTGAGCTCTGATTCAGAAAACCCTGCATTAAAGTGATCACACAGTCCAGACAAGCATGCTGGCAATAGAGTGGACTCTGCTATATTAGCAACACCTGTTTTAATCAATTCATCATCACAGCTGCTCTAGTGAACATCATCTCCTCAATAATTTTGTTCCATTTTTATTATAATATTAATGAGAAACAAACTTTCCAAGACAGTGTCTGAAAAATATCACAAAAACAAACAATACTCTAATTCTGCTTCCCAAACCATGTGTAACTTTTAGTGTAAAGCACCAAATAAACATTTGAAAGAGCTGGAATGAGCTTACTAATTAGATATGTTGATAACGTAAGCTTATTTTTATATGAACCCATGGGATGGGACTGGAAATAGTTTTGCACGAAAAGTTGAATACAGCTGGAGCACCCCAGAGTACTTTATGTTTCCAAACAAATTTGTGGCAACAAATCAAAGCTTCATTACCTCCTACAAAGATAATTACTATATAATTACCAAGTGGTGTCTGCCAAGATGTGATTGATTTGTATCATATGTGTTCAAGACCTGGTCTCCATGGACACAAACCAATAATGTCATATCACAGTCCCTCCCACATCCTGGGATCTTTCCTTCAGGGTTCCATTTAATCCATTTTTTTTTAACAAATACTTTGTTTAAAGTGTGATTTTTTTGCTTGCCCTTTGACATTGATTTCTGAGAAATCATTACTGGTATTTCAATGTTTATAATCATTTTGATCATAGGTGTTCTCTAAGTTTCGGTTATGTGAGGCTGCAGTGTGCTTTGTTACAAAGCGATGTGCACCATTCATTCTTTCTGATGTAATCCAATTCTTTTTGATGTACATTGTGCACTGATTCATCAGAGTGTTGTAAACTCAACTCATCTTGCAGGAGTGCATACTAGTAGGAAGCAATACACCGCGATTTGTTTTGAGATTCAGAAAATTTCTAGAGGAAAGGCCCGTTGATCTTTCTGTCATTTTACGTCAGGAAAAAGTCACTTGTGTGTTGATCACGTATGGATCCAAATATGAATATTAATGAGCGATAGAGGAGACCACCTTAGAGTAGAATAAAATGCTTTACCCTGTGACTTACTTTTTAAAATCTTTTATTCACGTGCACGTCCTCTGAGTCAATATGGATATTATTACTAATGGATAAAATGAACATAGCGATTTGTGAAAGTCTTTTTGGTAATAAACGTACTCCAAATTAGATTACGAACTCCAATCAAACCAATAACTGAATAAATAATTATGAAATAAAGATAGCAATACGTCTCATTGGTGAGCTATGAACTATTTCTTGACGTAGTAAAAATGAGCTAGATAGTGATATAGTATATAATGAATATGAAGTTATCAATGAGACCAATTGCTGCGTGTGGCAGCTGAGTACTCCCCCTCGTGGGCATTCCGTAAATGTATGAAACAGTGCACGTAACATATCCTTGTTGGCTAACTACATCTACTACTTCGTTTTTGTCCAAAATCGGTTTCGTGAACCGGTGCTCTTAGCGTAAATCTACGAGTAACGTTCTGAATTTCAGTTACATATCAAAGAATAGCTGTTTAGGCGTACTTAGGTCACCAAACTGATGAGTCGAAGAGTCAATGAAATGCATTCGGGCTGATATTCCCCAGAACAATAGGGAGGATTGAGGTCCGATTCTCATTTCTTTTTGACCCAATGTTTAAATGTGAACATCCCTTAAAGAACGTTCAAAGTCACAGGAGAACATTCCATGTGAATGATGGTCAAGGTTCCTTGCGGAAATTTGACTAATTTATGTGCTGGGAACTTCTAGGAATGTTCTTGCAACAAAATAAAGAAAAAGTATCCTTACCCTGATTAATACAACATGCATGTGTACCGTTAAACATGGAACCGTTTTATATCTGTGATAAATATTATTAAGAATTAAAAAATCAGCAACTCTTTTTCTCCATTAACCACCAATGGACGGTGTTGTATGGTGGTTTAGACGATAACAGTGCGCTTAAAGTCAAACTCAGGGGGGAGGTAACCGGACGTGAATGTGTTTCTCTTGCCAAGAGTACACTATTGCACATCAGATTTGTACGTAACAGTACAATTTCTGAGTGGTTTCAAAATAACATGTTTAGATTGTTCTATGAAAATTCTGCTAAGGACACTGATTGAGAAGACATGTTGCTAGGATTTGTCATAACCGTGTATTTTATGCGTGCAACATTCTGTGAACATTTAAGATGCGAGCATTACCTCAGTCGTAAGTATCCTCTGGTTTAAATAACTGCATTTCGATTGTAATAACTGAAGCTTAGCGTTTAGGTGGGCTAATCTTTTAACTCATAGATAGACCTGACACTCGTTTAACGAAATACAGCTAACTTCTGATGTCAAAGTGTTGAAAGCAGAACTTAGATACAGAGCATCTTTTTAAAAGCAAAATTACTTAAAACAAATTTAACGGAAACGGAATTAAAGTTCATTATTAGTTTTTACAGTATTCACAAGATGTAATTTTTTTATGCCATTGCAATCGAGAATACTGTGACGGTCATTAATATTACACACATAAAAGAAATACAGCGAAGATTACATAATTTAAAACTCTATGGAGTCAACAGCAATATATCAAAAAGAAGTTTTGACAGTATAAAATTGGTTAAGACAGAGAATTAGATGATTGCTTTACTTTTTTAATCTGTCTTTGTACATATTCGTTAACACTTATTACGGTAGCACATATTACGTCAGCATGGATAATTAACCACGAGTAGTGAAGACAAAAGCTTTTGGAAACGTGAGCATGGAATGTTTAGCTCATCTGCAGATTTAATCAGTTTCGAATGTTAACTGAATTTAGAGGTCATTCTTATTCAAGTGAGATACATTGTTAAAATCATTGCGATTTGGAATTGAGGAAATCTCAGAGGATTGGAAATTTAATTACTTAATCTGATAATTGATATGCCACAGAGATTGCATGTACGATTTTGCCACGTCATGCCAGTCACTGGTATCAGACGATTAAATGGGGATGCAGTGACAGTGCAGTACCAGGAATATTATGGAACCAATAAGCTAATTATGGTATTATTTCTTATTGCATGTCTTATCAAAATTGACACTACACTCTGTTTAAAATAAAGTGAACAAAGAAATATATTTGAAAAGAAGAGTCATACAATTCATAGGGCCTGCACATTTCCTCGGTATAGATCTAAGCAGACACAAATGTGTAACTCTGAAGGGAAATCTTCATGATGATGATAGATTATTTGTTTGAAAAGACCTCTTCTGACCCTCTGTTCCTTGGCAGGACGTGTGGCTGGCGTCTTTCATTATGACCGAAACAGTAGGTACACCCTCACTTTCAGGGAGGCAAGGCTGGCCTGTGAGAGAGACTTTGGTGCCACTATAGCTGACATGAGGCAGCTGCAGGCAGCCAATGAGGGGGGGCTGGAGGAATGCCGGGCTGGCTGGATCTCAGGAGCGGAGGTCGCCTATCCCAGGGTGCACCTGAACTGGAACTGCGGGCAGAATCAAACTGGAATCATCTCATACGGCATCAGGAACGACCTGCTGGAGAAATGGGATGTCTTCTGTTACAAAGTGGATGATGACTGTGCGATGTTTCAGGAAGCAGAGATGCCTGGTCTGCCCAGTGTTGGGCCTCGAAAAAATGGATCCAATGAGAATTGCACGGGTCACTTCCATGGGGTCAGCCCTACAGAGCACAGCAAGACAACACAGACACTTCAGAGAGAGCAAACCACAGGACATGCTGAATACGAAACCCCTGTCACTGCGTCTGAGAGGGAAAAGAGCAAATATATGACATACACATATGGTACTGGAACGGAGAGTCTTTATTCAACTAATGGGTTATTCAGAGGGAATGGGGAACCCTCAAAGATCAACAATGATCCAGGCCAGGAATCGGGGCCCAACACGGATGGACAAACACTCAATGTTCCTCTATCTGTGGCTTTACAGGCAGATAGAGCCAACAATGAATTCCAGATTTCAAGTGGGAGAAATAAGAGTTTGGATTCAAACACATGGCAGATAAAAAACTCACCATCAGAGATTACAGCCCTTTCAACAAATGTATCAGATGATAAGCCGCTTAGCTCAACACATCTTTTAAGTGCTAAATTATCAGAGACAGACAGTAGTGTCCAGCCAAAACAAACAGTGGAGATTGGCTTTGAATATTTTACAGAAACTGCAGAAGATAATCAGAGCACCGCAAAGCCAAACACTGTACTTTTAAAACCTAGCCCCCCTCTCAAAACATTTCAGCCATTAAATTCCTTAGAGACGATTCCAGTGCCGACCTCTCTGCCACCAGCTGGTGGTGCATTTGAGTCATTCACTGAAGAAAGATTAGTTAAGAATCTTAAGCCTTCAAGCTGGTTCCCAACTGCATCATCATATGATTTGAGAACAACATTTAGTACTCAAAGTGATCCCCCAGCAAAAGAAATTGACTCAGAGTTACTGGAATCTAAAGGCATGGAAAATGTTTATGAATCTAAAAGCATCACAAAATCTGGAAGCACTTTGACGAACACGGTAGACACTGATGTATTCCATCCCACTGACACCTCTCTGCCTGTAACCTCGCCAGGGGTTAACACAGTAGTAAAGAGGTTCCTCAGTACTACATCTTCATCCATTGAAAGGGACTCCATTCCATCACTGGGTATGATGACCACGGACCCGAAAGCACTGCTGGTGAATCAGACTGTTGAAACAGTTTCAGGTGCTCCCAAAACAGAAGGACGGTGGCATGAACATCAGCAGAAGACTGTGGATGAACTGAGAGCTGACATCCAGAGAGGGGTTAATAAAATGGGGAGTGAAGCTGATGTGAGTATTACAAATGAGGGGCTATCCCTGGTACACACCAGTACAGTTCCAACCTTGTCCAGTCAAAACATTGACAAAAACCAAACAAGTCATTATGTGGAAATTCTCAATGAAACTCAAGTGGAAGTTTCTGTTGATGGTCTGAACTACAAGACTGGAAATGTCTCAGATGGACCTGCTGCATTATTGAATCGTTCCTGTACTGATGGAAATGTAACGTGGCTTGCTCCATGTGTGGCTGTGATAGAGCTGTTGGAGAAGGACGTGGTACCAAATGAAAGTGCATCCTCTTCACATAGCATGCAAACATCAACCCCCAAAGTCACACATCTACCTCTACAACCCGATCAAAAACAAGAGAGGTCCTTAGCCTCGCCCTATGTAACCCTTGTTACTGAGGGTTTAGTCTCTTCAACTGTTGCCAGGAGTCAGGATGTGGTGACAAGTGTCCCACCATCAACAGCATTTGTTACAGATTCATATCCGCTGGGGACAATGCATAATACTGAAACTACCAGTACAAACTGGATGTCAACTCGTTTCAAAGTGCAAAACAGTGAAAATGCAGCTCACACTACAACAGAACAGTTTCACCACAGTGAATCATTAATGACCACAGCTGATGTAATGACCACCATGGTGACACCTTCTCAGCTGGATTTTACCATTGGAACCACAGGTGTAACATCTGAAACTACAACCGCAAGTAAGCAGTTTTATTTTTCACATTTGAAATGTTTAGTCTTAAGGCTGAAGCACATGGAATATAAAATTTCTATGGCGCTTCAGAGAAAGTAAAATGGAATTCCATTGGTTTAAATGAAATTGGATTCAACTCGCCCATGGTTGCTGTAAATTGCATACAAGTTATTTAATTGAGTGATGTGGATTGAGGATTTGTATGTTGATCCAGTGAGCTGTGGAGGTTTTCTGTACGAGGAGGACGGGGATTTCCAGAGCCCGGGGTTTCCTCATGCCTACCTCAGTGACATGGACTGCAGCTGGGTGATCGTTGTCCAGCCAGGCCACCTGGTCCAGCTAAACTTCAGGGCCATGGTTCTGGAGGAGCACAGGGGCTGCCAGTACGACTACATCTCCGTGTTCGATGGTCGAGCATCAGAAAAAAGGCTTTTGGGCAGGCGAGTACTCTACAGCAATACACCACCTCAATCCTCCTTTACCTCTTACAGAGAATGTCAAGCTGCTAAAAGGCTCCATACTGATGCAAGCTTCACTTAATATCAACCAGACTAAGTAATTTCATTCTGCTGACACTGGCTGATGTGCTTCCCTCTGTCAGGTTATGTGGCTCAGAATTGCCACCACCTCTCAGGTCTTCGTCCAATGTTATGACTGTCCAAATGAAGTCGGACACCTCGGTGGAGCTCGATGGCTTTTCCGCCCACTTTCACACCGTTAAATCGGCAGGTACTGTTATTTCTCACAGACACTCTACTAAGGATTCATAGCCTGACACTTTCATAAATGACTACTCTTGATATGTAACAAAATGATATGTAACAAAATTGTTTTAGTTTAGTTTGATGTAGTGGTACAGTAGATCAGTATCATAATAGAAGCCATAGCTGTGGGCCAATTTCCCCTGGATTATATACCAGAGACTATATACACAGAAATGTTAGTTATGTGATACAAAATTTGCTTTTTAAGTAAATTAGCTTTTAAGTTTTGGTGTGAAATTTACCTGCATGGGAAGTATTATCCTTTCCTTTCTAGGCACTGCAACATGCTAAAGGTCACAACAACTCTTTTAGCCCTCGGGGTTTGAACCCACATTAATATGTCAGTGTGATTCCTTTGGACAATATTAAGTAAAATGAATGAGTCTGGAAAACTATTAATACCCCATTCACTCACTAAAGCTCATGAAATGTTATCCATGACATTGAGGATAGAATTACAGACTTTAAAAATCCTCTCTCATCCTCTAGTGTCAAAGTAATCATCCTGCCAAAGTCAAATGACTTTCGCACAGTGGGATATCTTCCATTCTAGTTGGAAATTGACTCTAAACTTTGATTGTCACTTATAAAATGCAAACTAATTAAATGCATGGACCCAGACTTTTATATGAATGAAAAAAGTGTTAAACATAAAATGTCAGGTTACTCCTTGGTCTGTTAGTTTTATCTGAACATGATTAATGAACATTTTTAAACATTTTTCCATTTCCTGACCCCTCCTTCTCTCCCCTCAGCGGTCACAGGGCATGTTAAGCTAAGAGGGGGCCGGAACCAGTTTGAAGGACGTGTTGAAGTGGATATTGAGGGGATCCAGGGCGGAGTTTGTGCCAAGCACTGGGGAATCAGGGAGGCTACAGTGGTGTGTCGCCAGCTTGGCTTCACAGGAAGTGCCATGGCTGGAAGGTATAAAATTGTACCTATTAAAAAAATGGTGCCCCTTGTAGTCAGACTTCACAGTTACATTGCCCTCATTTTACTGATCAATAAGTGAGGATGTGCACCATGCAAAAGGAAGGGTTTCAGTTCATCATTGTCTGTGTGGTAATCGTCTCTCAGTGTTGGGCCTCACTCAGCCGAGTAGTTGAAATCTTTTTGTGGCTTTTCTTTCAGGATGCCGGAGAGGATGGATGACCCTCCGGTGTCCGTGTCTCTTATGAAGTGTCGGGGAGACGAGGGCTCCCTGGATCAGTGTGAACTGAAGAGAGGAGGAGGCTGCAGCACCGCTGTCCGAGCTGCTGTCCACTGCCGAGGTGAGACCCAGAGGCCTGGGAGGAAGAGCTTTGAAATGCACAGGGAAATTCAGGGTATGACAGTATTATACACAATATTTAACACACCATTGGCTCCAAAGGTCAAGCCGATGGATCTGTTTTCCGCAGCCATGTCTGCTCTTAAGCCAGCATAAATTCACGTTGGAATTCTTTGGCATTTGTGTCTGTTCACCTAGGCTATGCTTTGCATTTGCCCTGACTCAGATGGGGACCTATTTATTCAGCTGGTGGAGGTACGTGTTCAGTGTTTTGGGAGCAGTCGGTAACTACCCAGGGGTGAAGATTTAGGAGCCTAGCACACTGCTGCAGCTCTCCAGTGTAGTGAATGTGTGTGTGTGTTTGTGTGCCTGCATGTGTCTACTACACAGTTACAGAGTCCTGCTCGGTGCTGAGAGACACTGGTGTGGTTGAGTCTGGAACTTACATTATTGACCCTGATGGACCTGAGCAAGGACAGGAACCCTTCCCTGTCTACTGTGACATGGATTCTCAACCAGGTGCTGGTAAGTGCAATGCATTTGCTAACCAGTGTGCTGCTCTGTATGTTCCTATCAGGCAAAAGCATTTAAAACGCTAGCTCCAGTTCCATAAGATTAGCTGGTGGCTAATGGATATTTCTATGCCATCAGTAGATATACACTCTGCTGGTGTTAGTATCAGCATAGTCCCAGGTAGAGGTGGTGTTCCATCAGAGAGCCAATGAGTGTTTACCTATGCCTGTGTCACTTTGCTAACCTGATATACACTAACCTAACTGGTTAGAGGTTTGTTGTGTGTGTTTCTTCATTTCAGCCACTATAGTAATACACTGTGTGCTAGTCTCTGATTAAATGTTGAATGTGTAGAATAGTAACAGATCCTGAGGACCATTGACTTTACATTTATCACACAATAACACATCTTTCTGTTCACCAATAACTGTCTAGCAGTCATATTCAACATTTACAAATATACAAATTTACAACTAACTTGGAAACATCTCCCAGTATATGCTGTTTGAATGGTTTGAATTGTACATTTCGTACATTTTAACATTTCTCTCTAAATCGTACAGTTGTGTCCATCCCTGCTGTGGTATTTCTGATATGAGACTGTCATTGGCCCATATGTGAAGGTGTGACAGTGGTGAGACACAACTCAGAGGCTCGGATTCGAGTGGAGCCGTGCGAGGAGGCGGGCTGCTACTCCAGGGAGGTTGTGTACCAGCATGCATCCCTGCGACAGCTCAGAGCACTGATACAGGCCTCATTTACCTGCGTGCAGAAAGTTAAAGTGAGTACATACACATATATGTATTTCTAGCTTTATAGTGCAGAATTTAAGAGCAAAGTATGCTTGATTCATTTGACCAACCCCAACCAAAGTTTTGTACATCATGAGCTGTTAGGTAAGTAAGACTAAGTGGAAAGAAAAATAATATTCAATGAGTTTTCCTGTTCCTCTTCTGAGTGGCACTGTAGGGACAAAGTTTTCATAACTTTCTCTGTCCTACGCAGCTGGACTGCCGACACATTCGCTTCCTGGGGGCGCAGTGGGGTTGGTGGACTTCCTGGGACGGGCGGAGGGTGGACTCCTGGGGCGGAGCCGCCACAGGGAGCAGGAGATGTGCGTGCGGGGAAAGAGGTGATTGCACTCATTTCAACAAAAACATGTAACCATCCAGACACCAAGAAATCCTGATTACAGACTGGGAATCATAAATACAGTTAGAGAGAGACACTGTGTCATTTTTACTTTGTTGTTTGAATATTTTTACACTCATATAGCTGTATGTCCCCTGGCACATACCCTCCTAGAGCACTTAATGATATGCTGCAGGCTGATTTAATAACTATTATGGGTGGTGCTGTTTATTGTCTCTGCTTAATGCGCTAACCCTACTGTATGCATCTCTGTAAGTTACTTTTGATTGGAGTACTAAATGCACAACTGCACTGTTGGTGTAAATGGATTTTGTGTTGAAAGAGCAGCATGTTCATGTTATGTCTCAATGGTGGATAAACAAATGCAGTGCACCTGATACTTTGGGTGGCTAACAGGGTTGTTGAACAGTTTGTTGGGCAGTTATGTGTCCCACAGATGGGTGCTCGAGTCCCAGCTGCATCATTACACATTACCAGCCATGGCTGGAAGTCCATGCTGGCAAGACAACAGACAACTGGCTCTGCCCTACCACACTGGCAAGGCAACACCCAGCTCTGGCCAACCTAGGAAAATTAGATATCAAGCCATTAAAATCCTCATTCTCATCACTCTCTAGCAGCCTCTGCTGGCCAGCTTGGCACCTGCAAGGATCATGAACCAGCTGACTTAATGTTTCTGTAGCAGTACAGTGTGATTGGTGTTGCATCTGCAGGGTGGATGAAATGGGGAAGGTTGCCATGGGAATCAGAGGGGTGATGTGCTCCCCTTCTTCCCAACCTGGTCGGAAACGGACGATCATTGAGGCTGACTGAAAATGACCTCAATCTGCATGGCAAGGGGAATATCCATAAAGAAATGCAAAACAGCACACTACTACATGTATTATCAATATTTCCTAAATTATCATTATTATTATCCTATAATTGTCATTATTACTGCTTGTAATGCTCCTCATCTAAAATATGTCTGGACTGTTTAGCTAGCCAATGGAACCAAGGCCTGCAACTACTCATTTTGCATTCTACAACTTCAGAGAAGTTTTCATTTGTACCTTTTGTAGGTGACTGTGATCTTGGATTGAAAACATGCAATTGTGATGCCAACGATGAGGTATGGCGGTCCGACGAAGGCTTCCTGTCAGACATGGTCTTACTTCCTGTGAAGGAAGTGAGGTTTGGAGACACCAGAGACATTCCCATGGAGATGGCATTCCACAAAATTGGACCACTACAATGCAGCAGGCACAGTAAGAATCTAGATCAAAGTTAAAGAGAAAAACAGAAAGAGGGGACGCCGTTTAAAATGCCTGAGCAACACTAATCCATATATGGAAATACTGATGATGTTGACAACTCCAAATTGCATTACAGTTTTATGATCATAGTAAATAGTGTGCATCATAGTACCTTGGAGTGGCCTATGGTATTCATTATAGTGCCATGATAATCATTATAAGATAATTTCCTTCCATTTACCTCCACAACTATGATTAAATACAGTGGACAGTGTTCCTCTACTCAGTATGGTTTGTATTTTGTTCTTACAGAGCCCACAGATACAGTTCCTGTGTCCTGTGCCGCGCTGAAAGAAACTGGCATTACACGGTCAGGCCAGTATCTCATCGATCCCGACGGGATGGGACAGGGGGTCTCCCAGTTCGAAGTGTACTGTGACATGACGTCTGATCCTTTGACAGGTAAGCCTACATCACTGTAAACCCCACATTCTAATATGTAAGGGCTATTCTCTTTTCGGTTTACTGTAAAGAACTGTTGTTCTTTGTCCGGCCACATTTACGACAGTCACATTTTGGATGCCAACAAAGTGTCGATTATGTATAAGTGGCTGGGGGTTCATGTTTTTCCATAGTTTTCTATTTAAGCTACTACAGGACATCTATGAGATTATATTGACAATACAAAATTCCACAGTGAAGATGACTGAACTCTTCAAAAGCATGGTATTTCACTTTGGTAAGACTTATCCAGTTCATTTCATGAAATTCATGCAAGTGAATTGGAAGTTAGTTGCTGCACTTAAGGTCTTACTGAAGTTGAATGCTTCCTTAAGGAAGCAGTCAACTGAAATAGACAGTTAGAAGTGACTTTGTATGAGCATTTTGGGGAAGGTAAGACATCGCCTCGGTTTCACACAGGGGTCACGGTGGTGGGTCATGATGCGGAGGGGCGGGTGCGTGTGACCCCATGCGAGGATCCTGGCTGCTACAGCAGAGAGGTGCATTATGGGGCAGCGCTGGCACAGCTCCGTGCCCTGATCCAGGTCTCCACTTCCTGCCAGCAGCATGTTAAGGTAAGGTGAACTTTATACAGCCAGGAACTTCTTCAGTAAGCAGCTCTGGACAACAAGGAGGGTAACTACTTTTCCGAAGTATATGACTTATTTTATATGCAGAACTGGTTATGAAGACCCCACTATGGTGTTTGACAGTGGCACTCATTTCCACTTATAACTTGCATATCTATGCGCCCTTTGGCTCAAATAAGCCTGATTGTGCAAGTCCCAACGGGAGCTGAGAGTCCCACTGTGCAATACAAAACTGGCTATAGCACCACCTAGGGAGGGAGGCTGAGATGACAGGATGACCTCTACCACATTCAGTCCAACAGTGGTCAGTCAGTCCAGTGTTCTCAGTCCATACCAGATGTGACAGCAGAATGTCTCAGTGCAGGAGGTGCAGTAGATTATGTGGTAGATTGAAGTGGGGAAATATTACATGCGTATATATTTTATAATATTGTATCCTCAAATATTAATGGAGGATGATACAGCAGTCTAATCTGCATAAGGTTGTCATTGGGGAAAGGACAATCAATACATAAATAAATAAAAGGCCACACAACTTATGTTGGCTTTCTTTTTTTTTTATTTAGGCAAAGACTTTCACTGCGCTATTGTTGAATTGTTAGAATGAGAGATTAATACTGTATATGACAGGCCATAATCTATTTTCTTAATGAATGAATTTTAAAAGCTATGAGATGAATCATGAAACTAGCATACCAATTGAAGACTTCAAATTGTAGCAGCTGTTTAAATATCTGTCATAGCTTTTAATTAACTATTTCCCATTGGACATTGCTTCAGTTGACATTGCTTTGAAATGATTGCAATGTAGAGCTTGATCACTGTGGGGTTTTTGTCGTACAGGTTGACTGTCGGCACACCAGATTTGTTGGGTGGGGCTGGGGCTGGTGGGTGTCCTGGGCGGGAGAGAAGAGGCTGGACTGGGGCGGAGCAAAGAGAAACAGTGGAAGCTGTGCTTGTGGAAAGACAGGTGTGTTATATAGACAGCAATGGCAGTTCCTGTCCTTATTCTGAGAACCATCTTAAAAAAGAGGAGAAACAGAACAGAATGCTGCAAAATACAGCATGTAAGTGTAGGCCAATGTAAATTTGAATAAAAATGCAGCATGCATGCATGCTTACAAGGGTGCGAAATTCAGCTTGCATAATGTTGCACATGTGTGCCAACAGGTGTGTAAAAATGACATAATGCATTGGTGTATAAAGGTGAGTTTGTTTTGACAGGTACATGTGACAGACCGGGCCTTCTGTGCAACTGTGACAGCAACGATCACATATGGAGGAGTGACGAAGGATTCCTCACAGATAAAAATGCCCTGCCCGTGAGAGCTGTGCATTTTGGTGACACAAACGACATTCCGCTGGAGATGGCCTTCTACACCATAGGGAAATTAACCTGCAGAGGATCAGGTACAGTGCAGCTTTAGGGTCTCTTTGTCAGGTTGTCTATGTATGCCATCACATACTGTGCAAGCACAGGGCCTAAGACATATAAGCCTCAGCAAATACAAGAGTTAAGGCACCGCCAGAAAGCATGAACTGGGCTGTTGTCTGCATTGCGAATCTGAAAATCAGTCCTCCAGCTGCCTGCAAGTGTGAGGACCATCCACCATATATTTGCCATGACTTAATAGTAGAACCTAATGTTGGTTGCTCATGCCAGACCACGTTTACTTCAACACTGTTGTGATGTATGCTGTTTATCCATGTAAATGTTCTGTGATTGTATTGATGTTATGTCATCTTCTGTTTTCAGGGTCTCCCATTCTATAGAAGTGTTTCCTACCACTTCACACAAGGCGGACTTGGATTTCTGTTCAGTATTTATTTATTTAACTCTTAGTCTTGGCTGACCTCACACTGGTGAAGGGAGGATAAGGTATCTTGATCCTAAGAATGGGTGAAGATACCATATCACCAATCAATGTGTTTTGCAAATCCTTTTGATTGGTTCATTTACAGATAAACCAAATAGTCATTTACAGATAATTGTAGCTCCCTATTTTCAGAGTGATAGAATGTCATTCACCCACGACCGTACTCCCATATACACTCCAGTCCTCGTCACCAAAACAGGGATAGATGTTTCATGAATGAGCATACATTCATAAAGCTATGCTCTGCTATGAATAAACTAAGGGCACTTACAAACATAGTATGTTTGACGATATGATTTGAACACAAGCTAGTTTCATATTATTTGTCACATCAGAGGAGCATTCTCAGACACATGGAATGCTGGTCCATCAGCCAGCACTCTCTCAGCATGTTTTGTGTTAAAGTTCATCAGTGACACCGGTAAAATACAGGGAAAAAAACGAGCACATTAGGTGTGTCGATGTCTTGTCTATGTAATGTCTGTAATTGACCTTATCTGAAACAAAAGGAATCTTAACAAAACATGCATTGGGTTGCAAATTATTTCAAGTGAAGCTCGTGTGAGTGTGAGCCACGTCCACTGCGAAACATAGGATTTCTGTAACATTCATGTTTTAGAGACTGTAGTGTGAATTGGAGAGATAGAGATCAAGAAGACGAATTATAAAAAGTCCAAATTTAATAGACTACAGTGCCTCAGAGTTCAGCGCATGGAGGTATCATTTTATAATGAGTTCATTCCTCTCCATTCATATAGTATGTAGGGGTTTAACGTAACTCCAGGTCCTGAGGGCCACAGTGTATGCAGGTATTTTCTCCAGTCACACACTAAACCAGCAGATTTCACTAATTAGCTCACCTCACCAGGTAAATTAAATTTATTACCAAAACCAGGTGGTGTGGTGTGCAGCTGGAGCAAATACCTGCTAACACTGCTCCTCTCAGGACCTGCAACTGAATACCTCTTGTATACACCATGTTTTAAGTGGCTTGGATTGTTGTCATGTTTAAAAGTGGCCACTAGATGGTACTTGTAACACCAACAGCTACAGTAACATACAATAATAAACAGGTTGTATAGGCGAGTACAGTTACTGAGGATTTATGTGTTTTTTTTGGTTACAATCTAGACTGTCTGCTGTGAAATATTCATTGTGTTTCTCTTCATGTGCTTTGCTTATAACACTCATAGTTTATTTGTAATGTTTCACACATACATTTGAAACAAACAAAAAATATTCACCACAGCTGAGGTAAGATGTAAAGCAGCCTTGAAATATTGCATACACATTCACAAATTGCAACACTCTAAAAACAACACAGAATCTCTCCTAACACTTTTCACAGCTGATAAATCTTTTGGTTGATTTCACATGGGTATTGGAGATAATATGATTGTCCCTTTACAGCAGGGGTGTCAAACTCCAGTCCTGGAGGGCCGCAGTGTCTGCGGGTTTTTGTTCTTTCCTTTCGATTGCCAGCCATTTTAGGCCTTGGAAACCAGGTGTGTGGACTCTTTAGCCAACCAGTGATTTTAATTATTCAATTAAGTGCTAAAACACACCAAAAACCAGCTACCACTGTGGCCCTCCAGGACTGCAGTTTGACACCCCTGCTTTACAGCCACTTATTTAGAAAAAATTTTTTTTGTCTTCACCGGTAGACATCATATTTAAAAAGGTACATGCCTTAAGGAATGTGTATGAAGATAGCGTCTGCAAAATTGTGTAACCACTAATAAATGAAAGTCGAGGAAACCTTGTAATTAATTAAATTATTCATTATTTTCCCTGTATATCTTCTCTTATCAATCTAACAAGGTATAGGGAAGGGTGAATATATCAGACTACTGGGATGTTTTTTTATGCACTGGCTACCAGATTTCATCATAGCTGGCGGACTACCGAAAGAGAAACTAACACCACTGTTTTACTGCAACCGAGGCTAAATTTTACTGTTCTTAAATTAACATGGCACTGCATTGAAAGAATCTCGCCTCTTGTTTCTTTATGTCAGTGTAATTTTTTAAATCGTATTACTCTGTATTTGATTGGCTGTGATGAAGACAGTTACCCGCGTGCATAAGGCATAATGTAATAACTAGTGATGGCGAAACCGAGGCTTCTGAAACAGCTGACACAACTGAAGCGTCACCATGATGAAATACGCATAATACAACAGAAGTTTCCTGTGGTTCTTTGAGAAGAGTCTGTGGCTGTCCTTCGTCACGTGGGAAGTTCGAATCTGGCTAGGTAGCTGTTTGAAATTAAACTTTCCACATGTATTTTCTGAATATGCAGATAGGAGAAACAAAGGATGTCAAATGTAACGCTATGGTGTTAGAAAACAGAAACATTACAGCCTAAAGAAAAAAGCTTGCTTGGGGCTTATTCTACTTCCAGATTGCCATCATACCTGTCAACTCTTCTGCATTGCCCCCATTTAAAAATAGTACACAGCATTGTTTTCGACACACAAGGATAGGCATACATATGTTAATGTTGTACTGGCCATCGGCAAAACCTACATTCTTACAGCAACGAGTGATTGCATGAGATTAGCATGTCTCCTACAATACAAAGTAAGTGCAGACAACAACACTATGTTGTTACAAAACAAATACATCGCAGCCTAAAGAAAATAGCTTGCTTGATGATACTACTCAGAGTTGGCTGGCAATGACTGGCAATCTGGAAGTAGAATAAGCCCCAAGCTAGCAGTTTTCTTTAGTCTGTAAAGTATTTGTTTAATTTGTTAAATTGTTGATATTTAACGGTTTGATCTCTGTATTAATAAAATTGTCATTATAACTATCACTACTGCAACAGGCAAAACCTCCCAGTTTCCTTGCTCAAATGGAATCGTTACCGTCAACGACAAGAAAGCCGCCGTGTGCAGAAAGCGAAACCTCCCAGTTCAACCCCCCACCCCACAAAAGTAAAGCATGAAAAACTTCCCAATTCAACCCCCCCTCCCTACAAGCAACGAGACGCAACTGCAACGGGCAAATCCTCCCAGTTCAACCCCCACCCCTCAAAAGTAAAGCATGAAAAACTTCCCAGTTCAACCCCCTCTCCCTACAAGCAACAAGACGCGACTGCAATGGCAAAACCTCCCAGTTTCCTCGCTCAAATGTTACCGACAACAAAAAGAAAAGAAACGTTTTTATATACTGTATATATTTAAAAGGTGCAGGTAGAGAAGCTGATTGAACGTTACAAGAACATACATGTACATCCTATATATTGACCAAACAATTCTTTTTTTTTTTTTTTTATAATTCAAGGTCTCAAAATAAATGTTCTGTGGAAACTGTTATGATGATGACAATTTTCACAAGGCCATTTGAAATGACTGTTGAAGAATAGAACTCAAATTACAGCTGGGACTTAACTTTTTAAGCAATTCATTTGAATCGACTAAAAAAAAACATAATTCATGTTTATTATTATGCCTGGAATCATGACAGTTGAGGATTTACGAATACTGTGAGACATATGAATCGGCTCTTTATCGTCTTGGCTTTCAGTGAATAGACCTGTGAAGTATGCTGGCAGTATGCGACATTATTTGCTTTTTAATAACAACAATAATAATAACCCATTATAATAATAACTACCTAGGTATCTGGGCTGATGAGAAAAAGAGACAGGCAGTTGATGTCTCTTGTTTTAAGTGTTGGTTTTAGAAGTAAAAGTATTATCTATATACATTTGGTATGTTAAATTTCAATGTCATGTAGTTGGGGTGTCCAATCTTATCCAAGTAGGCCTGGTGTGAGTGTGGGCTTTTTTTCTGGTCAAGCACGATGACACTTGACTTCGACACCAATCAGGATTTTGACTGCAGACCCTGAATAGTTGAATAGCTGAATTAGATATTTTCGTGCTGAGCTGGAGCAATTACTTGTGCCCATACTGGTCGTTCCTTTATCTGACATGTAGGATCCACTGAAAGCTGAGGAATCGATAAAGTTATAATTAATTTAATTAATATAGGCACTCTACTGTATGTATGTATATACTGCCACTCGAGTTCGTTCATGTTGCGTCTTGTTTTAAAATCTCTGTCAATGTAATCAAACAAGCACGGTAGCAGACATGCTAATCTAATGTGATCAGTCGTTGAAGGTTTGTCGGTAGGTGTGAACGTGCGTTGTGTGTTTTCGTTTGAATGAATGGCGGTGCCTTGTGTTAGGTATATTCCTGTTGTTCTGGCATTAATGACTGCCGGCCATTGCTAGCCAACTCTGTGTAGTTAGTAGCATCAAGCTGGCTATTTTCCTTAGGCTGTAATGTGTTTGTTTTTTTAACAGCATAGTGTTATAGTCTGCATTTACGTTGTAAGCGTGTAGGTATTCCAGATGGCCTGTACATTTGTTTTGGACACTGGGCATGTTCAGCCAGTTCTGATGTTCAGTTCGGCAGTGTTAATAATCCCATGCCTGTTAATGTCAAGGAGCTCCACGAAGCCCTTTTAAAATCAGTTCATTGTATGTTTTTGTTTGAATGAATGGCAGTGCCTTGTGTTAGGTATATTCCTGTTGTTCTGGCATTAATGACTGCCAGCCATTGCTAGCCAACTCTGTGTAGTTAGTAGCATCAAGCTAGCTATTTTCCTTAGGCTGTAATGTATTTGTTTTTTTTTAACAGCATAGTGTTATAGTCTGCATTTACGTTGTAAGAGTGTAGGTATTCCAGATGGCCTGTATACAGTTGTTTTGGATACTGGGGATGTTCAGCCAGTTCTGATGTTCAGTTCGGCAGTGTTAATAATCCCATGCCTGTTAATGTCAAGTTAAAATCAGTTCATTGTATGTTTTGTTTGAATGAATGGCAGTGCCTTGTGTTATGTATATTCCTGTTGTTCTGGCATTAATGAGCGTAAACATAAGATAAAGCAACACAGAATGGAAAATGAAACATTGAAGAGGCGGGTGGAAGCACTGGGCCTAGGTGGATTTAAGGAGGCAATTGAGTCAGAGCACAGTTCTGGTGATGAGAGTGAGATTAGACAAGCTGTTGTGGCTCACCTGTCAGATGTTTCTGATGAGTTTACTGGTGATGAAATGGCAAGTTTAAATGGTAGAGAGACAAGTGAGGGACACAGATATTGCCCTCATTGCCCTGCTTCTAATCAGAATCATACTCAAAATTCTGTTTTAAAAGATCCAAACATTAGATTAGCTAAAGCAGTCAAATTGACTAAAGCAAAGAAAACAAGAGTAGCACCTGATATTACCCAAGGGGTTCATGCAAGTGGAACAGGTTATGCAGTCAGAGATGCAACTACTGATGATTATGAGGACCAGCAGGTAAATCATAACCTAACTCTGTCTGAACTGACAGCCTCACAGCAGCAGCTCCCTACATGGGGTGGCATAGGTGACCCAAGTGCGGTAGTTGACAAAGTGCAAGCACTGCAACGGCTGCATGCCCGTTGAATTCTTTCAGGGTCCGGGGGATCCAGCCGTCTTTCCTGACCATGAAACCAAGTTACAATTAATGAGTGAGGCTGTGGGCTATCGCTTTATGGCAGACATGAGCAATTTTATTGATTTTATACCTAGAGAAGGCCAACACCCAATTAAATGCTTTAATTGTGGAATATCAGGACATATCCAAAGCGCATGTAGAAGACCCCTCGTGTGCTCTAATTTAAAAGACCGGGCCACTCCATAAAACAGTGCTGGTCAAAGAGAGGGGGGATGGAAGGAAAAGGGCCAAAACTATTGGGGTGTTTCAACTGTGGAAAGTTGGGGCACATACAGAGTAAATGCAGGAGCCCTCGTATGTGTTATAATTGAAGGGGGAATGGAAGGAAAAGGACCAAAGTGGTCAAGGGGACATCAGACACAAGCAGCTCAGCACCATTGTTAAAATAACCCAAGGCCAACGACATACTCAGAACTATTGACAATGGTGCAAGCACTTACAAACTGTGGCCAGGAAAATCCAGGAGGCTCAGAGGCCTCATTTTTGGATACTGGGGATGTTCAGTCAGTTCTGATGTTCAATTCAATCTCAATCAAATAGCACAATTATAAGTCTGATATTGTCTTAACTCTGTTAAACAACATTCCATGCGTCTTGTCTCCAAACTAGTTTGAAGTTAAGTATTACAAACTGAAGAATTATGAGTATTCTGCCCCTCTAGTTCGTTCATGTTGCTTCTTGTTACAGTAACAGAGTACGGGCTCTCTGGTCTTCAAAGAAGCCCTTTTAAAGTCAGTTCATTGTGTGTTTTCGTTTGAATGAGTGCCCTGTGTTATGTATATTCCTGTTGTTCTGGCATTAATGACTGCCGGCCATTGCTAGCCAACTCTGTGTAGTTAGTAGCATCAAGCTAGCTATTTTCCTTAGGCTGTAATTTAACAGCATAGTGTTATAGTCTGCACTGTGTTATTGTATATTCCTGTTGTTCTGGCATTAATGACTTATATTGCTAATCAACTCTGTGTAGTTAGTAGCATCAAAAAAGCATCAAGCTCAAATTCTTTTTGTTTTTTTAACAGCATAGTGTTGTAGTCTGCCCTGTGTTATGTATATTCCTGTTGTTCTGGCATTAATGACTGCCGGCCATTGCTAGCCAACTCTGTGTAGTTAGTAGCATCAAGCTAGCTATTTTCCTTAGACTGTGATTTAACAGCGTAGTGTTATAGTCTGCACTGGCATTGTTCGGTAGCAGACATGCTAATCTTATCTACCTGCAGCTTTTCTTTCTTTTTTTTGTTCACGGTACCATTTGAGTGAGGAACTTTACTTTGCCCGGTGCAGTAGCGTCTCGTTGCTTGTAGGGAGAGGGAGTTGAACTGGGAGTTTTTCATTCTTTACTTTTGAGGGGTGGGGGGTTGAACTGGGAGTTTTTCGCTTACTGCACACGGGCGGCTTTCTTGTCTCGTTCGCGTGTCTCGTTCACCATTTGAGTGAGGAGCCTCGGAAGCTTTGCCCGGTGCAGTAGCGTCTCGTTGCTTGTTGAACTTGTTCATTTCAGAGTTTTTCATTCTTTACTTTTGAGGGTTGGGGGGTTGAACTGGGAGTCTTTCATTCTTTACTTTAGAGGGTAGGAGTTGAACTGGGAGTTTTTCGCTTACTGCACACGGGCTCGTTCTTGTCTCGTTGTCTCACCGCTTTGGTCGCCGGGGGCGGGATTCGAGCCGAGGAGGTGTGGCTTACAGCACCAGCGTCGTTACCCGCTGAGCTATGTGGCTGCTGACGAATGTGGTGGAATTTTTTCCCCAAGACTCTGCCACGCCAAACCCCATTGGTCAACTACCTGTATGTGGGCTACCTATCAAGTCTCCTCACGTCCACGTGACGTAGTCAAACTGAAGAGATATGGGTGTGCTAGAAAGAAGAAATGAATGACGAGCTAGATAACCGAAATGTGTAGCGCAACAGAGCCTGACAAACTTACACCGCTCTTTCCACTCAGATGCGATTTCATTCAGTTCTCCGGATAGGTCTTGCTTCATATTTGAAAAGTATGTTTTCTGACCCTTTGTGATGTATGCTGTCTGCAACGATTCCTTTTTGTGTGTGTGTGTGTGTATATATATATATAAATATATAGCATTAGCGAGAAGTAAGGTGGAAAGCTCTGCTACCGGTCTAGCATTCAGCGCAACTGCCCCCCCCCCCTCTTTTCCCCATTGGTTCTTCCTTTTAAAATCACTGTCAATGTACTCAAACAAGCATGGCAGCAGACATGCTAATCTCATGTGATCAGTCGTTGAAGCTTTGTCGGTAGGTGTGAACGTTCATTGTGTGTTTTCGTTTGAATGAATGGCAGTGCCTTGTGTTAGGTATATTCCTGTTGTTCTGGCATTAATGACTGCCAGCCATTGCTAGCCAACTCTGTGTAGTTAGTAGCATCAAGCTAGCTATTTTCCTTAGGCTGTAATGTATTTGTTTTTTTTTTTTACAGCATAGTGTTATAGTCTGCATTTACGTTGTAAGAGTGTAGGTATTCCAGATGGCCTGTATACAGTTGTTTTGGATACTGGGGATGTTCAGCCAGTTCTGTGATGTTCAGTTCGGCAGTGTTAATAATCCCATGCCTGTTAATGTCAAGGAGCTCCATTAAGCCCTTTTAAAATCAGTTCATTGTATGTTTTTGTTTGAATGAATGGCAGTGCCTTGTGTTATGTATATTCCTGTTGTTCTGGCATTAATGACCGTAAACATAAGATAAAGCAACACAGAATGGAAAATGAAACATTGAAGAGGCGGGTGGAAGCACTGGGCCTAGGTGGATTTAAGGAGGCAATTGAGTCAGAGCACAGTTCTGGTGATGAGAGTGAGATTAGACAAGCTGTTGTGGCTCACCTGTCAGATGTTTCTGATGAGTTTACTGGTGATGAAATGGCAAGTTTAAATGGTAGAGAGACAAGTGAGGGACACAGATATTGCCCTCATTGCCCTGCTTCTAATCAGAATCATACTCAAAATTCTGTTTTAAAAGATCCAAACATTAGATTAGCTAAAGCAGTCAAATTGACTAAAGCAAAGAAAACAAGTAGCACCTGATATTACCCAAGGGGTTCATGCAAGTGGAACAGGTTATGCAGTCAGAGATGCAACTACTGATGATTATGAGGACCAGCAGGTAAATCATAACCTAACTCTGTCTGAACTGACAGCCTTACAGCAGCAGCTCCCTACATGGGATGGCATAGGTGACCCAAGTGCGGTAGTTGACAAAGTGCAAGCACTGCAACGGCTGCATGCCCGTTGAATTCTTTCAGGGTCCGGGGGGGATCCAGCTGTCTTTCCTGACCATGAAACCAAGTTACAATTAATGAGTGAGGCTGTGGGCTATCGCTTGATGGCAGACATGAGCAATTTTATTGATTTTATACCTAGAGAAGGCCAACACCCAATTAAATGCTTGAATTGTGGAATATCAGGACATATCCAAAGCGCATGTAGAAGACCCCTCGTGTGCTCTAATTTAAAAGACCGGGCCACTCCATAAAACAGCGCTGGTCAAAGAGAGGGGCGATGGAAGGAAAAGGGCCAAAACTATTGGAGTGTTTCAACTGTGGATAGTTGGGGCACATACAGAGTAAATGCAGGAGCCCTCGTATGTGTTATAATTGAAGGGGGAATGGAAGGAAAAGGACCAAAGTGGTCAAGGGGACATCAGACACAAGCAGCTCAGCACCATTGTAAAACTAACCCAAGGCCAACTACATACTCAGAACTATTGACAATGGTGCAAGCACTTACAAACTGTGGCCAGGAAAATCCAGGAGGCTCAGAGGCCTCATTTTTGGATACTGGGGATGTTCAGTCAGTTCTGATGTTCAATTCAAACTCAATCAAATAGCACAATTATAAGTCTGATATTGTCTTAACTCTGTTAAGTAACATTCCATGCGTCTTGTCTCCAAACTAGTTTGAAGTTAAGTATTACAAACTGAAGAATTATGAGTATTCTGCCCCTCTAGTTCGTTCATGTTGCTTCTTGTTACAGTAACAGAGTACGGGCTCTCTGATCTTCAAAGAAGCCCTTTTAAAGTCAGTTCATTGTGTGTTTTCGTTTGAATGAGTGCCCTGTGTTATGTATATTCCTGTTGTTCTGGCATTAATGACTGCCGGCCATTGCTAGCCAACTCTGTGTAGTTAGTAGCATCAAGCTGGCTATTTTCCTTAGACTGTGATTTAACAGCATAGTGTTATAGTCTGCACTTTAGATTGTTCTGCAGACATGCTAATCTTATGCAATCACTAGCCAACTCTGTTTAGTAGCATCAAGCTGGCTTTTTCCTTAGGCTGTAATGCAGCCATAGTTTGTAGTCTGCCCTGTGTTATGTATATTCTGTTGTTCTGGCATTAATGACTGCCGGCATTGCAGCCAACTCTGTGGGAGAGTTAGTAGCATCTTGAGGGATGGGGGTTGAACTGGGAGTTTTTCTTGACTATTTTCCTTAGACTGTGATTTAACAGCGTAGTGTTATAGTCTGCACTGGCATTGTTCGAGCAGACATGCTAATCTTATCTACCTGCAGCTTTTCTTTCTTTTTGTTCACGGCACCATTTGAGTGAGGAACCTCGGAAGCTTTGCCCGGTGCAGTAGCGTCTCGTTGCTTGTAGGGAGAGGGGTTGAACTGGGAGTTTTCATTCTTTACTTTTGAGGGGTGGGGGGTTGAACTGGGAGTTTTTCTTTACTTTTGGGGTTTTTGTCGCTTACTGCACACGGGCGGCTTTCTTTTGTCAGTCGTTCACGTGTCTCGTTCACGTTTTTTCACCATTTGAGTGGGTGGGCCTCTGGGAGCTTTGCCCGGTGCAGTAGCGTCTCTTGTCTTGTTCAGGGAGAACTTTTTTCATTGAACTGGGAGTTTTTCATTCTTTACTTTTGAGGGGTGAACTTTTGCAGTTTTTACTTTTTTGAACTGGGAGTTTTTCATTCTTTACTTTTGAGGGGTGGGGGGTTGAACTGGGAGTTTTTCGCTTACTGCACACGGGCTCGTTCTTGTCTCGTTGTCTCACCGCTTTGGTCGCCGGGGGCGGGATTCGAGCCGAGGAGGTGTGGCTTACAGCACCAGCGTCGTTACCCGCTGAGCTATGTGGCTGCTGACGAATGTGGTGGAATTTTTTCCCAAGACTCTGCCACGCCAAACCCCATTGGTCAACTACCTGTATGTGGGCTACCTATCAAGTCTCCTCACGTCCACGTGACGTAGTCAAACTGAAGAGATATGGGTGTGCTAGAAAGAAGAAATGAATGACGAGCTAGATAACCGAAATGTGTAGCGCAACAGAGCCTGACAAACTTACACCGCTCTTTCCACTCAGATGCGATTTCATTCAGTTCTCCGGATAGGTCTTGCTTCATATTTGAAAAGTATGTTTTCTGACCCTTTGTGATGTATGCTGTCTGCAACGATTCCTTTTTGTGTGTGTATATATGTATATATTCAGCATTAGCGAGAAGTAAGGTGGAAAGCTCTGCTACCGGTCTAGCATTCAGCGCAACTGCCCCACCTCCCCCCTCTTTTCCCCATTGGTTCTTCCTTTTAAAATCACTGTCAATGTACTCAAACAAGCATGGCAGCAGACATGCTAATCTCATGTGATCAGTCGTTGAAGCTTTGTCGGTAGGTGTGAACGTTCATTGTGTGTTTTCGTTTGAATGAATGGCAGTGCATTAATGACTGCCAGCCATTGCTAGCCAACTCTGTGTAGTTAGTAGCATCAAGCTGGCTATTTTCCTTAGGCTGTAATGTATTTGTTTTTTTTTTTTACAGCATAGTGTTATAGTCTGCATTTACGTTGTAAGAGTGTAGGTATTCCAGATGGCCTGTATACAGTTGTTTTGGATACTGGGGATGTTCGGCCAGTTCTCATGTTCAGTTCGGCAGTGTTAATAATCCCATGCCTGTTAATGTCAAGTTAAAATCAGTTCATTGTATGTTTTTGTTTGAATGAATGGCAGTGCCTTGTGTTATGTATATTCCTGTTGTTCTGGCATTAATGACCGTAAACATAAGATAAAGCAACACAGAATGGAAAATGAAACATTGAAGAGGCGGGTGGAAGCACTGGGCCTAGGTGGATTTAAGGAGGCAATTGAGTCAGAGCACAGTTCTGGTGATGAGAGTGAGATTAGACAAGCTGTTGTGGCTCACCTGTCAGATGTTTCTGATGAGTTGACTGGTGATGAAAGCGCAAGTTTAAATGGTAGAGAGACAAGTGAGGGACACAGATATTGCCCTCATTGCCCTGCTTCTAATCAGAATCATACTCAAAATTCTGTTTTAAAAGATCAAACATTAGATTAGCTAAAGCAGTCAAATTGACTAAAGCAAAGAAAACAAGAGTAGCACCTGATATTGACCAAGGGGTTCATGCAAGTGGAACAGGTTATGCAGTCAGAGATGCAACTACTGATGATTATGAGGACCAGCAGGTAAATCATAACCTAACTCTGTCTGAACTGACAGCCTTACAGCAGCAGCTCCTACATGGGATGGCATAGGTGACCCAAGTGCGGGTAGTTGACAAAGTGCAAGCACTGCAACGGCTGCATGCCCGTTGAATTCTTACAGGGTCCGGGGATCCAGCTGTCTTTCCTGACCATGAAACCAAGTTACAATTAATGAGTGAGGCTGTGGGCTATCGCTTGATGGCAGACATGAGCAATTTTATTGATTTTATACCTAGAGAAGGCCAACACCCAATTAAATGCTTGAATTGTGGAATATCAGGACATATCCAAAGCGCATGTAGAAGACCCCTCGTGTGCTCTAATTTAAAAGACCGGGCCACTCCATAAAACAGCGCTGGTCAAAGAGAGGGGCGATGGAAGGAAAAGGGCCAAAACTATTGGAGTGTTTCAACTGTGGATAGTTGGGGCACATACAGAGTAAATGCAGGAGCCCTCGTATGTGTTATAATTGAAGGGGGAATGGAAGGAAAAGGACCAAAGTGGTGAAGGGGACATCAGACACAAGCAGCTCAGCACCATTGTAAAACTAACCCAAGGCCAACTACATACTCAGAACTATTGACAATGGTGCAAGCACTTACAAACTGTGGCCAGGAAAATCCAGGAGGCTCAGAGGCCTCATTTTTGGATACTGGGGATGTTCAGTCAGTTCTGATGTTCAATTCAAACTCAATCAAATAGCACAATGATAAGTCTGATATTGTCCTAACTCTGTTAAGTAACATTCCATGCGTCTTGTCTCCAAACTAGTTTGAAGTTAAGTATTACAAACTGAAGAATTATGAGTATTCTGCCCCTCTAGTTCGTTCATGTTGCTTCTTGTTACAGTAACAGAGTACGGGCTCTCTGATCTTCAAAGAAGCCCTTTTAAAGTCAGTTCATTGTGTGTTTTCGTTTGAATGGGTGCCCTGTGTTATGTATATTCCTGTTGTTCTGGCATTAATGACTGCCGGCCATTGCTAGCCAACTCTGTGTAGTTAGTAGCATCAAGCTAGCTATTTTCCTTAGGCTGTATGTATTTGTATTTGTTTTTTTAACAGCATAGTGTTGTAGTCTGCCCTTAGTTATTGTTCCTGTTGTTCTGGCATTAATACTGCCGGCCATTGCTAGCAACTCTGTGTAGTTAGTAAAAAAGATCAAGCTGGCTATTTTCCTTAGGCTGTAATGTATTTGTTTTTTTTTTAACAGCATAGTGTTGTAGTCTGCCCTGTGTTATGTATATTCCTGTTGTTCTGGCATTAATGACTGCCGGCCATTGCTAGCCAACTCTGTGTAGTTAGTAGCATCAAGCTAGCTATTTTCCTTAGACTGTGATTTAACAGCATGTAGTGTTATCTAGTCTGCAGCTTTTCTGCACTGGCATTGTTCGGTAGCAGACATGCTAATCTTATCTACCTGCAGCTTTTCTTTCTTTTTTTCACCCATTTGAGTGAGGAACTCGGAAGCTTTGCCCGGTGCAGTAGCGTCTCGTTGCTTGTAGGGAGAGGGGTTGAACTGGGAGTCTTTCATTCTTTACTTTTGAGGGGTGGGGGGTTGAACTGGGAGTTTTTCGCTTACTGCACACGGGCGGCTTTCTTGTCTCGTTCGCGTGTCTCGTTCACCATTTTGAGGCCTCGGAAGCTTTGCCCGGTGCAGTAGCGTCTCGTTGCTTGTTGAACTTTTTCATTTCAGAGTTTTTCATTCTTTACTTTTGAGGGGTGGGGGGTTGAACTGGGAGTCTTTCATTCTTTACTTTAGAGGAGGTTTTCGCTTACTGCACACGGGCTCGTTCTTGTCTCGTTGTCTCACCGCTTTGGTCGCCGGGGGCGGGATTCGAGCCGAGGAGGTGTGGCTTACAGCACCAGCGTCGTTACCCGCTGAGCTATGTGGCTGCTGACGAATGTGGTGGAATTTTTTCCCCAAGACTCTGCCACGCCAAACCCCATTGGTCAACTACCTGTATGTGGGCTACCTATCAAGTCTCCTCACGTCCACGTGACGTAGTCAAACTGAAGAGATATGGGTGTGCTAGAAAGAAGAAATGAATGACGAGCTAGATAACCGAAATGTGTAGCGCAACAGAGCCTGACAAACTTACACCGCTCTTTCCACTCAGATGCGATTTCATTCAGTTCTCCGGATAGGTCTTGCTTCATATTTGAAAAGTATGTTTTCTGACCCTTTGTGATGTATGCTGTCTGCAACGATTCCTTTTTGTGTGTGTATATATGTATATATTCAGCATTAGCGAGAAGTAAGGTGGAAAGCTCTGCTACCGGTCTAGCATTCAGCGCAACTGCCCCACCTCCCCCCTCTTTTCCCCATTGGTTCTTCCTTTTAAAATCACTGTCAATGTACTCAAACAAGCATGGCAGCAGACATGCTAATCTCATGTGATCAGTCGTTCAAGCTTTGTCGGTAGGTGTGAACCTTCATTGTGTGTTTTCGTTTGAATGAATGGCAGTGCCTTGTGTTAGGTATATTCCTGTTGTTCTGGCATTAATGACTGCCAGCCATTGCTAGCCAACTCTGTGTAGTTAGTAGCATCAAGCTAGCTATTTTCCTTAGGCTGTAATGTATTTGTTTTTTTTAACAGCATAGTGTTATAGTCTGCATTTACGTTGTAAGAGTGTAGGTATTCCAGATGGCCTGTATACAGTTGTTTTGGATACTGGGGATGTTCGGCCAGTTCTCATGTTCAGTTCGGCAGTGTTAATAATCCCATGCCTGTTAATGTCAAGTTAAAATCAGTTCATTGTATGTTTTTGTTTGAATGAATGGCAGTGCCTTGTGTTATGTATATTCCTGTTGTTCTGGCATTAATGACCGTAAACATAAGATAAAGCAACACAGAATGGAAAATGAAACATTGAAGAGGCGGGTGGAAGCACTGGGCCTAGGTGGATTTAAGGAGGCAATTGAGTCAGAGCACAGTTCTGGTGATGAGAGTGAGATTAGACAAGCTGTTGTGGCTCACCTGTCAGATGTTTCTGATGAGTTTACTGGTGATGAAATGGCAAGTTTAAATGGTAGAGAGACAAGTGAGGGACACAGATATTGCCCTCATTGCCCTGCTTCTAATCAGAATCATACTCAAAATTCTGTTTTAAAAGAACAAACATTAGATTAGCTAAAGCAGTCAAATTGACTAAAGCAAAGAAAACAAGAGTAGCACCTGTTATTGACCAAGGGGTTCATGCAAGTGGAACAGGTTATGCAGTCAGAGATGCAACTACTGATGATTATGAGGACCAGCAGGTAAATCATAACCCAACTCTGTCTGAACTGACAGCCTTACAGCAGCAGCTCCTACATGGGATGGCATAGGTGACCCAAGTGCGGTAGTTGACAAAGTGCAAGCACTGCAACGGCTACATGCCCGTTGAATTCTTACAGGGTCCGGGGGATCCAGCTGTCTTTCCTGACCATGAAACCAAGTTACAATTAATGAGTGAGGCTGTGGGCTATCGCTTTATGGCAGACATGAGCAATTTTATTGATTTTATACCTAGAGAAGGCCAACACCCAATTAAATGCTTTAATTGTGGAATATCAGGACATATCCAAAGCGCATGGAGAAGACCCCTCGTGTGCTCTAATTTAAAAGACCGGGCCACTCCATAAAACAGTGCTGGTCAAAGAGAGGGGCGATGGAAGGAAAAGGGCCAAAACTATTGGAGTGTTTCAACTGTGGATAGTTGGGGCACATACAGAGTAAATGCAGGAGCCCTCGTATGTGTTATAATTGAAGGGGGAATGGAAGGAAAAGGACCAAAGTGGTCAAGGGGACATCAGACACAAGCAGCTCAGCACCATTGTAAAAATAACCCAAGGCCAACTACATACTCAGAACTATTGACAATGGTGCAAGCACTTACAAACTGTGGCCAGGAAAATCCAGGAGGCTCAGAGGCCTCATTTTTGGATACTGGGGATGTTCAGTCAGTTCTGATGTTCAATTCAAACTCAATCAAATAGCACAATGATAAGTCTGATATTGTCCTAACTCTGTTAAGTAACATTCCATGCGTCTTGTCTCCAAACTAGTTTGAAGTTAAGTATTACAAACTGAAGAATTATGAGTATTCTGCCCCTCTAGTTCGTTCATGTTGCTTCTTGTTACAGTAACAGAGTACGGGCTCTCGATCTTCAAAGAAGCCCTTTTAAAGTCAGTTCATTGTGTGTTTTCGTTTGAATGGGTGCCCTGTGTTATGTATATTCCTGTTGTTCTGGCATTAATGACTGCCGGCCATTGCTAGCCAACTCTGTGTAGTTAGTAGCATCAAGCTAGCTATTTTCCTTAGACTGTGATTTAACAGCATAGTGTTATAGTCTGCACTTAGATTGTTCGTTATGCTAATATTCTACTGTTGTTCTGGCACAGCAACTCTGTGTAGTTAGTAGTTTATGTATTTTCTTTTTTTTTTCACAGCTGTTGTAGTTTGCCCTTGCAGTGTATTGTTGAACTGGGAGCTTTTCATTCTTTACTCTTGAGGGATGGGGGGTTGAACTGGGAGTTTTTGCTAGAACTCTGTGTAGTTAGTAGCATCAAGCTTTGCCCGGTGCAGCTATTTTCCTTAGACTGTGATTTAACAGCGTAGTGTTATAGTCTGCACTGGACATGCTAATCTTATCTACCTGCAGCTTTTCTTTTTTTTTCACGGTACCATTTGAGTGAGGAAACCTCGGAAGCTTTGCCCGGTGCAGTAGCGTCTTACTTGCTTGTAGGGAGAGGGTGTTGAACTGGGAGTTTTTCATTCTTTACTTTTGAGGGGGGTGGGGTTGAACTGGGAGTTTTTCTTACTGCACACAGGGCGGCTTTCTTGTCTCGTTCTGTCTCGTCTCGTTACCATTTGAGGACCTCGGAAGCTTTGCCCGGTGCAGTAGCGTCTCGTTGCTTGTTGAACTTTTAATTTTGAGTTTTTCATTCTTTACTTTTGAGGGGTGGGGGGTTGAACTGGGAGTTTTTCTTTTTTGTTTTCATTCTTTACTTTTTGAGGGCAGGAGTTGAACTTTTTTCATTCTTTACTGCACAACTGGGAGTCGGCTTTACTTTTGTCTTGAACGTTGTCTGCACCGGCGGCTTTGTCTCGTCTCACCGGGGGGCGGGATTCGAGCCGAGGAGGTGTGGCTTACAGCACCAGCGTCGTTACCCGCTGAGCTATGTGGCTGCTGACGAATGTGGTGGAATTTTTTCCCCAAGACTCTGCCACGCCAAACCCCATTGGTCAACTACCTGTATGTGGGCTACCTATCAAGTCTCCTCACGTCCACGTGACGTAGTCAAACTGAAGAGATATGGGTGTGCTAGAAAGAAGAAATGAATGACGAGCTAGATAACCGAAATGTGTAGCGCAACAGAGCCTGACAAACTTACACCGCTCTTTCCACTCAGATGCGATTTCATTCAGTTCTCCGGATAGGTCTTGCTTCATATTTGAAAAGTATGTTTTCTGACCCTTTGTGATGTATGCTGTCTGCAACGATTCCTTTTTGTGTGTGTATATATGTATATATTCAGCATTAGCGAGAAGTAAGGTGGAAAGCTCTGCTACCGGTCTAGCATTCAGCGCAACTGCCCCACCTCCCCCCTCTTTTCCCCATTGGTTCTTCCTTTTAAAATCACTGTCAATGTACTCAAACAAGCATGGCAGCAGACATGCTAATCTCATGTGATCAGTCGTTCAAGCTTTGTCGGTAGGTGTGAACCTTCATTGTGTGTTTTCGTTTGAATGAATGGCAGTGCCTTGTGTTAGGTATATTCCTGTTGTTCTGGCATTAATGACTGCCAGCCATTGCTAGCCAACTCTGTGTAGTTAGTAGCATCAAGCTAGCTATTTTCCTTAGGCTGTAATGTATTTGTTTTTTTTAACAGCATAGTGTTATAGTCTGCATTTACGTTGTAAGAGTGTAGGAATTCCAGATGGCCTGTATACAGTTGTTTTGGATACTGGGGATGTTCGGCCAGTTCTCATGTTCAGTTCGGCAGTGTTAATAATCCCATGCCTGTTAATGTCAAGTTAAAATCAGTTCATTGTATGTTTTTGTTTGAATTAATGGCAGTGCCTTGTGTTATGTATATTCCTGTTGTTCTGGCATTAATGAGCGTAAACATAAGATAAAGCAACACAGAATGGAAAATGAAACATTGAAGAGGCGGGTGGAAGCACTGGGCCTAGGTGGATTTAAGGAGGCAATTGAGTCAGAGCACAGTTCTGGTGATGAGAGTGAGATTAGACAAGCTGTTGTGGCTCACCTGTCAGATGTTTCTGATGAGTTGACTGGTGATGAAAGCGCAAGTTTAAATGGTAGAGAGACAAGTGAGGGACACAGATATTGCCCTCATTGCCCTGCTTCTAATCAGAATCATACTCAAAATTCTGTTTTAAAAGAATCAAACATTAGATTAGCTAAAGCAGTCAAATTGACTAAAGCAAAGCAAACAAGAGTAGCACCTGTTATTGACCAAGGGGTTCATGCAAGTGGAACAGGTTATGCAGTCAGAGATGCAACTACTGATGATTATGAGGACCAGCGGGTAAATCATAACCCAACTCTGTCTGAACTGACAGCCTTACAGCAGCAGCTCCCTACATGGGATGGCATAGGTGACCCAAGTGCGGTAGTTGACAAAGTGCAAGCACTGCAACGGCTACATGCCCGTTGAATTCTTACAGGGTCCGGGGGATCCAGCTGTCTTTCCTGACCATGAAACCAAGTTACAATTAATGAGTGAGGCTGTGGGCTATCGCTTGATGGCAGACATGAGCAATTTTATTGATTTTATACCTAGAGAAGGCCAACACCCAATTAAATGCTTGAATTGTGGAATATCAGGACATATCCAAAGCGCATGTAGAAGACCCTCGTGTGCTCTAATTTAAAAGACCGGGCCACTCCATAAAACAGCGCTGGTCAAAGAGAGGGGCGATGGAAGGAAAAGGGCCAAAACTATTGGAGTGTTTCAACTGTGGATAGTTGGGGCACATACAGAGTAAATGCAGGAGCCCTCGTATGTGTTATAATTGAAGGGGGAATGGAAGGAAAAGGACCAAAGTGGTGAAGGGGACATCAGACACAAGCAGCTCAGCACCATTGTAAAACTAACCCAAGGCCAACTACATACTCAGAACTATTGACAATGGTGCAAGCACTTACAAACTGTGGCCAGGAAAATCCAGGAGGCTCAGAGGCCTCATTTTTGGATACTGGGGATGTTCAGTCAGTTCTGATGTTCAATTCAAACTCAATCAAATAGCACAATGATAAGTCTGATATTGTCCTAACTCTGTTAAGTAACATTCCATGCGTCTTGTCTCCAAACTAGTTTGAAGTTAAGTATTACAAACTGAAGAATTATGAGTATTCTGCCCCTCTAGTTCGTTCATGTTGCTTCTTGTTACAGTAACAGAGTACGGGCTCTCTGATCTTCAAAGAAGCCCTTTTAAAGTCAGTTCATTGTGTGTTTTCGTTTGAATGAGTGCCCTGTGTTATGTATATTCCTGTTGTTCTGGCATTAATGACTGCCGGCCATTGCTAGCCAACTCTGTGTAGTTAGTAGCATCAAGCTAGCTATTTTCCTTAGACTGTAATGTATTTGTTTTTTTTTAACAGCATAGTGTTAAAGTCTGCCCTGTGTTATGTATATTCCTGTTGTTCTGGCATTAATGACTGCCGGCCATTGCTAGCCAACTCTGTGTAGTTAGTAGCATCAAGCTGGCTATTTTCCTTAGGCTGTAATGTATTTGTTTTTTTTTTAACAGCATAGTGTTGTAGTCTGCCCTGTGTTATGTATATTCCTGTTGTTCTGGCATTAATGACTGCCGGCCATTCTAGCTGCAACTCTGTGTAGTTAGTAGCATCAAGCTAGCTATTTTCCTTAGACTGTGATTTAACAGCGTAGTGTTATAGTCTGCACTGGCATTGTTCGGTAGCAGACATGCTAATCTTATCTACCTGCAGCTTTTCTTTCTTTTTGTTCACGGTACCATTTGAGTGAGGAACCTCGGAAGCTTTGCCCGGTGCAGTAGCGCCTCGTTGCTTGTAGGGAGAGGGTGTTGAACTGGGAGTTTTTCATTCTTTACTTTTGAGGGGTGGGGGGTTGAACTGGGGGTTTTCGCTTACTGCACACGGGCGGCTT